>JARGYA010000220.1:0-234444 GCA_029204335.1 Mycena vulgaris
ATCTCACTCGCAACAAGGAGTGATACGCCGCCGTCTGTCCGTTCATCCGAAATGATATGGATCTAGCGGAGTTGAGATGTCATCCATCGACCTAATCTACGCGGGCGCACCCCATGTCTGAATCGATACGTTCAACTCCAGAACCCAACCCAGCTCGCCCTAATCTTGCTGCAATGCTTTAGATCTATGTGCACTAAAAGAAAAACGATATCGGACTGGCTATGGCTCGAGCCCGAGTCGAACGGGCGGGGGCTGCATTATGACAAGATGAGCTGGAATAGATGCGCAGGTGCGGACCACTCCGCTTTCGAGCCTTGTCGACTCCCCTTAAGTACCCTTATATATACTGGAAATTCTGCCTACGCATTTGGAAACGAGACGATTCTTTGATTATATATTTTATATCAGACTTTTGACAAAAAACTTGTGACCTTTTTGGGCTTGTGAGCTTGCTGACAAGCTCACAAGGTCAAAAAGGGTCAGAAGTGAAAAAACACCCTTCGTGAAATCGGCAATTGATGTCATGACGATCCTTGAAAAAAAAAAATTTGAAGAAATTTTTGACCTTGTGGAAATTGGGACATGGTTTGTGGCCTTGCGAGCTTGCGACATTTTTGGTGAAGCTTGTGACCTTGTTTGGCCTTGTACAAGGTCACAAGTTATTTGTCAAAAGTCTGATGTATAAGCGTGTGAGTTAATTCGTTCCGGTGCTTCATCGGTTGTCTGCTCGACCGCCGAGCGGAAGGCGAGATCAAATTCAAAGGCTGCTTGACAGGAATATTGGATAAATACTACGAAGTCGAGATATCATCAGACTTTTGACAAATAACTTGTGACCTTGTACAAGGCCAAACAAGGTCACAAGCTTCACCAAAAACGTCGCAAGCTCGCAAGGCCACAAACCATGTCCCAATTTCCACAAGGTCAAAACTTTCTTCAATTTGTTTTTTTTTTCAAGGATGGTCATGGCATCAATTGCCGATTTCACGAAGGGTGTTTTTTCACTTCTGACCTTTTTGACCTTGTGAGCTTGTCAGCAAGCTCACAAGCCCAAAAAGGTCACAAGTTTTTTGTCAAAAGTCTGATGATGCGAGTGAAGACATTTATAAAAATAGAGTACACTCAGTGCCAGAATGAGTGTAAGGTGCACACTCATGATAATCTTCCAGGTTCTGGACGGTTCAAACTCTCCGTTATCGAGCGGGTGGAAGTTTCCCGACCGAGGGATGAATTGAGAGCTAAAATTTGCGCGGATGAGCTCCAGAGTGAGGCATAATTCAGACGGCCCACCTGAATCCTCGGCGACTACCTGCTGCAAATATTTGTCGCCTGAGATATCTTCTTTCTTGTCAGACTTGTCCACTTCACTCAGGTCTTGACCTACTTGAGATTAAGATGGAAATATTCGGATGTGATGTATGATCTCCCCGTATGCAAACGATTTACGAACCATCCGACTCAGACACAACCTGGAAGAGGGGATATTTTAGCTCTCGGGCGATGTCTTGGCTGTAAGGGTCATAGTCTGTGCCTTCCAGAAATTGGCGGGTCCCGGTTAGAAAGCACCTCCACAGCAGTGAATGGCAGCGATCTTGAGGGGTGAGTTGGCAACGAGTCTGATTTGGCTGAGTGATTCGTCCCCAGAATGATCTCGGAGTCCGCAAGTAACCTCAGTGCAATGGGAATGAGACGAGCTCAACTCTTGAAGGTACGAGCCCCGCGGTATACGAACTGTAAAACGACTTCTGTGCGTGTGAGGTCTCGTTGCAACTTGGTTTTACGCAGATGGACCTCGCCCCCACCACTAGTGTTGCCGCGACTCAAAAAGTCGAGTCGCGACTCGCTAAGTCGACTTTTATACCAAGTCGACTTAGCAAGTCGCGACTTGGTGACTTGAGTCGACTCAGAAGACAAATATTTCTAAAATGTTCCTAATGTCTCCAGACCTCGTAAAAACTTCAAAAGGGAGAAATGTTTTTTTTTTGCTTGTCACAGAAAGTCACGTTAATGTGACGTTAATATCATGCCGTCACGGATGTCACAATATTTTCTGATGACCTCAGTCGCTTCCTCTAGTGAAAATACACAACCTCGAGGGACCCGACTTGAGGTCGACTTGAGTCACTCAAGTCAAATTTTTCGACTCGACTTGACTCGGCTCAAGTCGGTGCCCTCAAGTCAACTTAGAGTCGATTTGTCCCGAGTCGCGGCAACACTACACACCACACCCGAGCTGCCATTTTAAGTTCGTTGAGGTGAGTTGGATTCTAGATTCCCCATGCAAATAAAATACAGTTGGGCCGAGACTGAATGATATTAAGTCAGCTGCGGGAGGAAAAACAAATTGAACTCACTTCAGCTACGCACCATATCCGAACGAAAGGAAGAATATGCATCGAACGAACCGAGATGTCGGCCATGGGAGTCTTCCTGGAAGTCGCAAGGCTCTAGCCCAAGAGGGAATCAGGATTCGAAAAACGGATATAGGGTCGAAAAGTTTTTTTCGACCCTCGGCCAGACCCCTCCCCCCCTATATAAGGAAGGAGGTTCCCACTCCTAGCGGCGGGCCGCGCTTCCGAGTCATGTGCGGGCTCACAGCCGCCACATTGACAGCTCCCAAATCCAAACCAAAGACGTTGCGGCCCATCTCTGTGGACTCTACTGTGACTACGAAGGCCTTTGAGGTACACATTACATCCATACCACCCCTCATACAAGTAAATTATATTTTCGGAGCTGCAAACATTGAATTTCAATATTGACTGAGGGTCTCCGGAGTGCCGCTTTGACCACACCTCTGACCTATTGCAATTTTGGAACTCCCTCATACTACATGATAAAAGCCTTTTCAGCCCTCCCCGGGACCACCCCCCCCTATATCCGAAATTTTAATCCCGAGTCCCCCTTGCTCTAGCCGCGTGCGTGGAGCGGACTTGGTCACGACCATGACGCTGGCGCTGCGGGGACCTCAGGAGGGCGAGCTTACAGCGCAGTAGAAGGCTGGAGGGGTATACTGTAGGTACCTCACCGGTACGTTTGAATCATGTCTGTTGGCCCCGGGAATTGCAGCGAGATTTACTGATTGTTTGCAGATGCAGCGCTTGACGACGCCCAACGCCAGCGCGCGCCCTTGAATGAATGGATACTTATTCATGCAGGATATCGAGGGTACATCAATTCGATTCGAGAGACGGCGCCAGTGGGATCCCGAAGTGATTGGAGTCGTCGTCGAGCGGCGGCTAGCCATCAGGACCACGCATTGCCCCCCCGGAATCTCATCATCAGCATCCCCGGGCAGCTTCATTGCTGTTCCTCGAACTTCGAGCGCGCGTCTACCGTCCCGAGTCCACGACAAGCGCGAAATCTCGACCTGTGGTACTCGTCAGCGTCGCGCAGTACAGAACATATACAACCAACTTGCCTGCGCGCGATCCTCAAGGGCTGCGTACTCTTCGCACCCACGTCCCGGAGAACTCAGAGTCTTTTCTGACGGTGCGTAGACAGCGCGCCTCGAAGTTTGCAAAAATCGACTGAAATATAGTGAGGCGAGCGCATCTTGGGAAAAAACAAGCCTTACCCATGCACGCTTCTCCGTAATGTCCGCCTTAGGTCCCTGCCATCGTCTGGCGCCGTCGACACCGAGATAGCGCTGGGAACGACGGTACTCGATTGCCTGGGATCGTTCTCGAATCAACGCGTCCCACCCTACGCCGCAGGACGTAGCCCGTCACCGCAGCACGAATGTCACCATTCCGTATGGCCCGGCCGCACCCCGAGTTGGCTAATCGCGCCCATTGCGCCAGGTGAGGCCGTCAGTGCGGGCCCCGTTGGCGAGTCACACCGCGCGGCGACGCTGGGCTATGCGCATTTGCAAATCGCGCGCGCCCGAGGAAACGCCCTCCCGGGCAAGTGTGCCACGCGCGCTCGAGCATGCACCCCACGCATGTGTCTGCTGTCGGCGCCCGCAGGCACGACCACGACGCGACCCCACCTGCGTTGACTGCGGAAATATGAGATCAACCTCGAGCTCGAGGCGCGCGCGCGCTTCCGGGGACGAGATGTACTGCGCGAGCGAGAAGGAATTGGAGCTTGCGGGGGTAGGAGTCATGCCCGCCGGGTACCATTCGACGCTCCTCATCGCCCCCTTCATCGCGGGGTCGGACGGGGATCTCAAAGCGCACACGAAATGGGTCGTATTTTCTGGCTGCAAGATGCAAGGCGGCGAGGGATTACGACCAGCGACGATGTTGCATTATTAAAAGAAAAGACATGGACAGGTCCGTTGGAAATGAAGCAGCGGTAGGTGTGCAGTTGCGGAGCAGAGCGACAAGGACAAGGGGATCAAAGAGTGAGGTAGCGTCCGTGATGATCGCCAAGAGCATAGTCCATGTCCGTGCGCACGGCCATGTAATGCGAGGCGATGCAGAGTTAGAGGACGAACGTGTGCACGAGGCGTTGCTGGAGGATGGGGGCGGAGGCGGCTACGGCAGAGACCGAAGAGGGCGCGCGGCGGCGCGGTGAGCGAGGATTCAGAATGTATGCGGGGATGTAGAGGGAAGGAGGGAGGGAGGGAAGGAGGGACGGAGAATAGGACGCACCACGACGATGGCTTCACCCCACTCGCGATTTTGTTCCCGCTCTGCGACGCGGCGATGCTGGCGCCAGCCTCGGCACCGATCGTGCACTTTGATGAAGTGGGCCTCCGTGAGCCAGCGCACCAGGGGGGTGAGGCGGGCACGGCGGGAAGAGCGAGCGCGACGGTTTTGGGCGCGGGGTCGATGCTGTGACCGCCAGCGCAAGGGCGTCATTCTCGTCGAGCATGAGGAGGATAGATTGGAGGCCCCGGATGTTGCGATGCGGTGGAGTACGCATTAAGCAGTCGTGGGTGAGTTCGATGGAGCGGAATCGGGGCGCGAGCTAACCAAACACGAGGTGCGGCGCGAAAAACGGGTTAGAGGAGGTGCTGCTGAGGTGATGACCATCTGCCCGAGGTGCTGGAGCCTGGATGTATGTACGAGCACGGGGCGACGGGCCGTGGGAGTATCGGAGCACATGGACCGGTTCAGGCCCGCTGATCCGGCATGACCCGCGTGTTCAAACTTCACAACCGGAGCTTTGCTGGCGACCATGGTAGCTCGCGGTATGGAGTGTTTTTAATGAGTGAGCGATGGGCATAAAACAAGGAGGATACGTATTGGCT
Organism: Mycena vulgaris; assembly: GCA_029204335.1. Lineage (NCBI taxonomy): Eukaryota > Fungi > Basidiomycota > Agaricomycetes > Agaricales > Mycenaceae > Mycena > Mycena vulgaris. The sequence goes on from JARGYA010000220.1 coordinate 5,201, forward strand.
GCAGGGGTCATTCCGACAGGTGGACGCTAGGTGTATAAGGAGGTAGGTAGAAGTGGGAAGTAACTCATCAAACAGCACACGCTCGATGCGAGAATGAGGATAAACTGTACACCCAGGACAATCTTCCAGGTCCTGGACGGTTCGAGGAGCTCTGCGTCGTCTAGTCGGGAACGAGCTCCCTCAAGGAGCGAGAAATCCTTGCCTAAAATTAAATTGGGCTTATAAGCGAGAGTATCAATCATCCAGTGGGCATACCAGATTCCCCCTCAACATCATCGCTCGGGCCGTCATTCTGATCAGCGTCCTCATCTCCACTACGGCTTTCGGTCTCTTGGACTATGAAACTTCAGAACAGAAGGTAACAACTCACATAATTCCAACTCAGATGCAACCTCGTAAAGCGAATATCCCAGTTCTCGGGCGACGTCTTGACTGTACGGGTCGTAGCCTTTGCCTTCGTGAAATTGACGGATCCCGGTATAGACACTTTCGTCCCAGGAGAATCCCCCAACATCCATTTTGAACTCAAGACTAGGAAATCCAAGGTCGACTGCCTCCTCTGTGCTCAGTCGTTCGGCTCCCCAGGGGTCGAGGGACCAGTATGCCGGGCATTCTGGAAGCCGAATGTGTGGGGGGATTTCGGATTCGAAGTCTCGCAATGGACATAGAAATAGATATCCTGGAGGGATGCTACCAGTCTCGGACAGTGTTAGTTGGTATTGAATATAGTCCACAAAAACTGGTGGCAACAGTTCTCAAGATTGGAATAATTAACATACTACTGTGAACGTACCATAATCGTCGCAATTGGAGGTTATCCCAAGGCGATTGAAGATGTAATTAGCCTGTGCGAGCCAGGCTTTGAGTTGAAGGGGGAAGCTTTGATGGCTAATTGTGCAGTGCATTTGCCTGTCCACAACATCGGAGGAATTCACACTTACGATTCAGATATTAGCAGAGCATAATAAATACGGAGAAAGTAGACACGCCGAGTACAGCCATCCTCCATAACCAATCGTTCTGTAAAGTGCCCGAACCACCCAGAATGCTGAAATGTGTTCTCCGGGCTCCCTGCGATCATCGTTGAATTTTCAATTACAGTGCCCGCGGGGCATGAAATGATTCCCCCTGGTCGCACCGATGCATCTGGCGAAATCGGGAAGTCGCGACGGTGGCCTAGATGAAGGCCACAAATTCCATGATACACTTCCAACGGAGTTGACTCTATGATCTGCGAGTCCTCGGGCGGTTCTGAGGTCGATGAGGGTGGTAAGTTGGACCACATATTGTATAGGGAAAGGGCATGAAATTCGGGCCGCGTTAGGTCAACGCAGAGACGACCGGTGGAGCAGCGTATCCACATCATACACTCCGCGGAGTACTTGAGATAGGAATGAGCTACATAGAAATCGCCGAGAGAAGCGACCCACCGGGGATCTTCCAAAAATAGAAAACATATATTGTGCGATGTCCTACGAACGAGTTGGTGTGCTTGGTTGGGTCTGATTTGAGATGGAGATTCTCACATCAAATTCAGTAATCTGGGGGCATTCGATGATGTGAATGGGCGGTAGCTAGGCCAGTGGACATACAAGATAGTTCCATAGATAGACGGTCGAGAAATGTAAACCACGGTATTTATCCACCAGATCTTCCGCGGGCATCAAATCTAATGTACCAACCGCGTTACCCAGTGCCGGCTGATGAGGAGAGGTGCCCACCGTCATGGAAAATTGCAGCGTGTGTACCAGCCGAGGTCGCGGTAGCAAAGAGTTGAACGAGATTGGGATGGCTGCAACTGTGTTCAATGTTGAATCCTCATGCAGAATATGCGCGCTCACCGAAGCCAGGAATATCGAGAAATATCCTCCCTCCATTCCTATTGATGAATGAATGCAACTCCGATGAACCAAGAACGGCGACACACCTCTTCAGCGTTCTTCCCCTGATATACGGCCACGGTCATCTTCGCCTTGGAGCCGTGAATCCGCGCAGAATATACACGTTTCACTGATACTCTTCCTACCCCGCGATATACCACACCGGATCTGTGCCGTGGTCGTATTTCTTCGCGGAGAACTAGGTCTCCCATCGGGATCATCCGAAAGTTTGAGCCTCGACAATCAGCATTCCTCAGAGCGTTAAATGTCGAATTATTTCACCGGATGGGACAGGGGGGGGGGGTTACATGAGTGATCTTAGTGATATTCTTGAACTTTCCTCCGGCGACGACAAAGTTCTGCGCCCCCGGAAAAAAGGCGCCGGTATATCTGGAGGAGGGTGAGAACCTTTCCAAGAAGACATGCGCGCAGTACATACTGATCACTACGAGGGCCACCGTCGTCCAGGCTCGACTCGGAGTGAAATTCTGGTTCAAACGGCGGCTCGTCGTCCATGGGTGGTCAAGGTAAGAGAGAGAAATGTTAAACGCCCACTGCTGTGCCATGTTTTAAAGAACCTCCGAGCTGTCAGATGGCTGTGTTCAGCTGTGTTCTCGTGACACCCAGGGTGTGAAAAACCTACACAGCAGTTGATATAGCCGGATGCAGCGATGTTTCCAGAGTCAGTAACTCAGTCCGAGCTGTATAACAGATATGGCGGCGAAAAAATAACGGTCTGAAAACGGTGGCGCAAGGACCGGGATGGGAGTTCGATACCCGGAGATTGGAGCAAAAAAATCAATCCGTGGATGCCTGTTTTAAGTGAGGCGAAGACTCTGATTCGCATCGTTGAGGTTGGATACCGAGATGGTTCTGGTGCGAGGGAGGGAGGAGATCGAATGTCTTTGACCGCTTTCGAATATGCTGCTTTGTACAAACATCAATATCCTACAAAAGAAAATCAACGTCTCAGATCGCAGGAAAGGCGCCAAGACCAAGCAAAAGACACCGGATCCGGACACCTGGAATCCAAGTCGGGTTTCCGGCCTCTAGGTCAGTCTGGCTTTAAGTTTACCTAGAACGTGAAGAAGGCATGTTCAGCACCACGTCTGATTCCCCGGGTACTGCGGGCCTCGTTATCCTGAACAAATATTTGTGAACTATCGTCGCTTAAGACCACTTTTCCCCGATTCATTCGGACGCCCGGACTCGAATCCGGGTTCCCGCGTTCAATCTAGTTGGATTCCTTTCGACGTGAAGCGGGCGCGTTCCGCGCAACACGTCGAATCATTGCGCTTGATATAAACCTCGCTATGCTGCAACCAAATCAGGGCCGCGGTCCATTTTGAGATCAGAGCAGACGCACACGAAGGGCAGCAAGAAAAGACATCCGCGATGACGCCGGGAGTCGAACATTCTTGGCACAACGTGAGCGGGGGCGCACTGTGCACCACGCCCGACTTCTATGTAATGCAAGGTACCTAGTTATTCAAGAGAGAAGCTCGTGAATCTAGAGGAAAGAACGGAAAGCCTCCGCCAACGTCATGGTTTGCGCTTGGCGAGTCACGAGCCGTGGGCGGCGTCCGGGCTGGCTAGGGGTGATTCTACTCGGAATTTTGACTTTGCCTTATTCTTCATTGTTCGGGAGCTCTCGAGGCGATGAGCGATGGGCGCATCAACGCCGGTGAATCGAAGGAAAGACCCTGCGTCGCTCGTTAGCCATGTAGTGCAGCCGTTGCGACAGTTCTGTCGCCCTCGGCAAACCCCGAGATCTTGAGTCCTGCAATGCTTTTCAACCGGTCTGCGCGTATACTTAATTCTCACCGACCTAGCCTGCCCCCATCCCCATTTTCACTAAATCATACCCATGTCGAGCACCTTGCGGTACAAAGTCCGGACCCCCAGCATGACGACATGCACACATTATGCTCGAGATCGCGTTGGCACCCATTCTAGAGGGGCGCGCGGCACCCGAGGAACGCGCTCGCGACTGCGCAGCTGCCCGTTGAGCAACCTTAAGCATACGGAGAGTTGAATCCGGCGGTGTGTACCACTTATTGAGTAATACACGCGGTGCCGGAGATACATTTGGAGCGCAGTATCGAGATGGAAGATGGTGACTATTGGAATAAACTGAGCAGGTTCAGTTACATAGACGACGCTTGGGTTTTGCGGGGTATTTGATCTGCGCCTAATGGTGGAAGAAGAGTCCCCGCGCTTCGGAATCTCGGGTACCAGCGGCGCCCTTGCCCTGGCTTTTTACGCACAAGAGTCACGCCATAGATGACCAGTAGAAAGAGTTGACGCATCACACAGTCGCCATATAGATCCAGCCTAAATCAAAAGGAGCATCCAGTGACCACATTGATTCGAGCCATTTATCACAGGTCCATTGCCGCAGCTGCCTGGATCGAGAGTGAATGGAGGTCATCTGTGTCGTCCGTTGGGCCCAGCGCCTGACTCGTGGTTACTGAGCAAGTTGTAGCGCGAGCCCCGCCCCAAATACAAGCCTGAGGCACGTTTCCAAGTCAAGGAAGTTCATCGAGATAGGAGCGGCGCGTCCTTGGGATCGTAGCAAGCTCAGAGGCCGGCCATATCCTGAATACGGTAACAGTGTCGGATGTCCCGTGCCACATGATTCAAAGACGATTCCAAGCTGAGAATGGCGAACGCAGAGCGCGAGGCCAGCTCGACTTCGCTGGGCACTAACCAGAGCCGCAAAAATGCCTTCTCTTAGATGCATAAAATCTGTGCCATCGAAAGGGACCGGGTCAAGACCGGATGGCGCAGGGTCGAAGGATGTGAAGGGGAAACGCCGGAAAGAGAGAAGAAGCTGCACCGCCACTGATCAAACCCACGTGCTGTTACACAGCCTCATTCTGCTTGGCACATCCGGGATCCCACCACACCTCGAGCACGAACGCGATGCCGCCCTAGCTCAGCGCCGATTCCCAGAGAGCTCGCCTCTGTGTATTGCGGCAGACCTCAGAAGCTGTTCTCTGTGGGTGATATGGAAAGCAACGTACGGGGCACCCCACTGGCACCCTCTCCCTCCTCCGCTGAAGGAGAGGGCGATATAGATCAAGCCAAGATGACTCGCCGCGAAAGGGATAGTAGGCTTGGCAAGCTAGGTCTCGGTGACGACGACGGCAAGGGTGGCGAGTTTTTCATTCCACGCGATGGTATGTTGCAAGCGCGTCGTCGATTGGATTCTTATCCCGTTTCTTTCCCCTGCATCGCCTTGCCGAGTCCACCTTTATCGATCCGGGTTCCGTTGCTGGGCCAGTATCATCTTACTCAGTTTCGTCTCGGGCGAACCGTAAGCAAGCCTAGAGTGGTTCACACACCGACGAATTCACAATTTGATACCAGCTCGAATATACGAAACACCCTCGCTCCACCTCATCCCCCCGGGCCCAAGTTCGAGCGACGGACCTGGCTTCGACTCTCCGCATCCGAGTACGCACTTCGCTCGACAAGGTTTTCTCTCTGTTACCTAGCGTCTCATCGCTTTACTCCCTCCCTCCCAGGCTGTTGGCGGGATAAACTTCTATGCATGCTCCCAATTTCCGTTCGGCGCACCGCACTTGGTTGTTCGGGAATCGTGTAACGAGTATGTATGCCCTATTTCCATGCTCACCCGCAGCTGCGATGTGGGATACACCTTCAGCTGCGACGCAAGCTGGACCCGAATTTCATTCCATCTGACTCCCCACTCTTCCAATTTTCTAGCGTTTAACTGGTGCCGTCCTCGTGCTGCTGGAGATAAAGACTCAAATTTTCGTGCAGTTTCTATTTGTCTCGGTCCAACTTGAGCCTTAGAACAACTTGTGAAGGCACTAAGATTTATACAGCCCCGCGCGGAGTTACTCGCTGATTCGGAGATTATTATGGGAACCAATCCCTCACGAAATCAGAATCGGTGTGCCAACTCATCGCCTCAGCCTCGCTGCATCCGGCTGTACCAGCTGCTGTACAAGTGTTTTCTCACGCTGAACGTCACGAGAACACAGCTGAACATCGCCTTTTCAACTGCAATTCGACAGGTCTAAGGTGAATTTAGAACACGGTGAGCAATCGGCGCTCAACATCTCTCTCTCTCTTACCTTGACCACCGATAGACGATGGGCCCCCCTTTGAAGTAAGCTCAGATTAGTATGATCAGCAACAGCTAACGGCCTGAGTCAAGACGACGACTCTGAAGAGGACGAAGACATTTCGAAGCTACGATATCCCCTGTGCCGGGTCTCATCCGAGCGGGACGGTCCATTTGCGCAGGGTGAGCACATCAATTGCATCTTTCTTAATTTATCCTAGCTCCGAACAGTTCAAACTTGAACGACGACGACCTCTCTGGGATCAAGTCAGCCGTCAGAATTATATCTGTCTGTAGCTCACCCGCGCGTATTCAGACCTAGATTCGTCCCTCGCTCGGGGAGACTTCCCACCGCTCGATACTGGAGAGCTCGAACCGTCTAGAAGCTGGAAGATTATCATGGGCGTTCAATTTACGCTCATCCTATCACTGTTTATATTCTATCTGTATGACTCTATGCACTCGCATCTCTCGAGCTTGTAGTATATATTCTGGTCCAGCAATCATTGAATTGAGTCCCTCCTTCCGCTCATCACTCGAGCGATCGCACACCCGAGAGCGGAGTGGATCCGCACTGCACATCGATTACATTTGCAACTGCTCGCGGAATACAGCCCCCCGCCTGCCCAATTTTATCAGACAGAATTGTGAGCCCTAGAGCTTTGGTCCCCGTGATAAAAAGATCGTCTCTGTTCGGAATTCTTCCGCAGAACTGATGGTCCCAACACGAGCTCTCAGGTTACTTACCCGGCTCCGCTTCTGCCTGGTCGACTCGTCGAGCCATACTCAGGCGGATTCTTTTTTTTTCGGGGCGGAGGGGGTTATATCATGGGCTGGGCTCCCTGGCTTCGTATGGAATACTATGGGTGGTGCAGGCTGAGGTATACCTGTAATTATAAACACGGGGTGCGCTGATATCAATTCAGATTGATTCGTACATAACTACAGGTCATAAGTATCAGACGCAGAACGGATAGCCTGATGGGATGTAGAAAGCAGACAGACTCCGGCGGCGCCTCGTCCCTGGCGCACGCGTGCTGGGTGCGAGTGCCGCCTTATGACTTGAATCCATACCGCAATGAACATGATCTTTGAAATACGCTAAATTACGTTAAATCAAAAGACCAAGACACAGCCGAAAAAATCCCCGCTATCAGAATGACAACAACAGCGGGAGAAATAAGATACGTGCTGTCCGTGCGCGCCATTCCATTCCATTCCATTCCATGCCTTCACTCGCGCACTCACCATTCCCATCACTCGGAGGTAGGCCTCCGAATTGAGCAAAAATGCGACCCCAACGAGGCCGGGATCGCACCCGCAGCGGGCCTGTAGTGCCGGTACGCGATGCGCTAGGGGAGAGGAGGAAGAAGAGGGCGAGTTCAGCAGGGCTCATAACTGAGAAAAAGGGAAGGGACGCACCTCACACATTCGGTTCCGCTTCAGTTCCCCGAGGTAGCTACACCTCGTAACACCACGAGAAGCACGTCTTGCCGCCCCGCCTGCAGACGAGCGAACCCAAGGCAATCCGCACCCATTCACCTGGCACCAGGATTCCTCACGCGGTCTAGGTATCTCGCGTGCCCGGCGCGACCAATTCAACCAACACAAGTCCAGCAGGCTCGGATCCCGACATCATGTTTCCGCAGGCGAATCAAATACACCCTGTGTAGAATGTTCAGTTCACCAGACGGGTGTAGAAGGCATGGGGTTGTATCGTTGTCAGTTCCGGCGCGATCTCTGGTCCATATTTTTGGGAGGCACCGCAGGGGACTGGGGACTCCATGTGTGCCTAATTGAGGTGAGCTCGATTATCTACGCTCTCGACGCAGCCGGGTAAGCTGGCTAGACTTACCCCTGTCGGCAGGTCACCAACAACTTGCAGCTCCGCGCTTTCTTTCCCGACGGTGTCTTACCACAGCACGCATTGCTATACTGCATGCCCATCTCTAGAATTCGGCAGACGCGAAATCTATTCGTGACTTGAGCGGCATTTTGCTGGCGTGGTGGTCCTGAGTGCTTCGCTTGCACCGCATGGCTTTCGATAGGGAGCTGTGTTCCGCGCTGCGGGGACATTTGAGCCGGTCCGAAGAACAGAAGGTGCAGGTGGGGAGTCTGCGGAGGGTGGTGGGCATGCGGAAAGGGGAAGCATACAAAATTGGAGTAGTTGAACTACAGGCAGGCCGTGGAGTGTTTATAATCAGTTAGCTATGAGTATAACACACAAGAAGTATATATTGGCTGCAGGGATAATTCAGACTGGTTGACGCCAGGTGTTTAAGGCAGTAGGTAGTAGGGGATAGCTCATCAAACAGAACACACTCAATGTGAGAATGAGGATAAACTGTACACACATGATAATCTTCCAGGTCCTTGACGGTTCGAGGAGCTCTGCGTCGTCGAGGAGGCGGTGAGTTCCCTCAGCGAGCGAGCAGTTCCCGTCTAAAATCAAAGCGAGCTTAAAAGCGAGATCATGAATCATGGAGTGGGCATACAAGATCCCCCATCAACTTCATCCTGGTCGGCGTCCTCATCTCCACTAGAGCTTTCGGTCTCTTCAACTATGCCACATCAGGAAAGAAGGTACGGCGGCACGAGTTTCAAAAACTCACATGATTCCAACTCAGCCGAGACCTCGAAGAGAGGATATCCCAGCTCTCGGGCGACGTCTTGGCTGTATGGGTCATAGCCTTTGCCTTCGTGAAATTGGCGGATCCCGGTATAAACACTGTCGTCCCAGGACCATCCCCGAACCTCCATTTCAAACTCAAGACGGGGAAATCCAAGTTCTCCCGCCTCCTCCATGCTCAGTTGTTCGGCTCCCGAATGGTCGAGGGACCAGTATGCCGGGCACTCTGGATTCTGGAAGGGTGACGGGATTTCGGATTCGTAGTTTCGCAAGGGATATAGAAAGAGATATCCTGGGGGGATGCTGCCGGTGTCGGACAGCGTTAGTTTGCATTGAATATAGTCCACATAAACTGGTGGCAATAGTCCTCAGGATTGGGATAATTGACATACTGTGAACGTACCATAATCATCGTAATTGGAGGCTATCCCGAGGCGATTGAAGATGTAATTGGCCTGCACTAGCCAGTTCTTTCGGGACAGAACATCATTGAAAATACGGCGGAAAATGGTGTGTCCACCCTCAAACTCTGAGGAGCTTATACTTCCGATTCAGATATTAGCAGAGCGTAATAAATACAGCAAAAGGAAACACACCGAGTCCAACCATCCTCCATAACCAATAGTTCTTGATAAATCCCTGACCACCCATAATCATCAAACGAATTCTCCGAGAGTCCTGCGATGATCATCGGATGTTCGGTGCCCGCTGCGCATGAAATGATTGGCCCAATCTGCACTGATGCACCTCGCGAAATCGGGAGCGCGTGAGAGTGCCCTAGATGAAGGCAGCAAATGTCATGATACACGGGCAACGGAGTTGAATCTATGATCCGTGAGTTGTCGGGTGGTTCTGAAGTCGCTGAGGCAACTGAGTGTGGTACGCTGAACCCCACAGTGTATAGGATAAGGGGATCAGATTCGGGCCGCATTAGGTCAGCGCAGAGACGACCGGTGGAGCAGCGTATCCACAGCATACACTGTGAGGAGGGCTTGAGATAGCAATGAGCTACATAGAAATCATCAAAAGCAGCGACCTACCGGGGATCTTCCAAAAATAGACACCATATATTGCGCAACATCCTACGAAGGAGTTGGTGTGCTGGTTGGTTGGGTCTGATTTAAGATGGAGATTCTCACATCAAATTCAGTATCCTGTGGACATTCGATAATTTAAACGGGCGGGAGCTAAGATGGTGGACGTACAAGATAACGGTAGAGATAAACCGTCGATAGATGGGAACCATGATATTTATCCACCAGATCTTTCGCGGGCATCAAATCTAATGTACCTGCGTTACCCAGTGCTTGCTGATGCAGACCGGCACCCACCGTCATAGAAAATCACAGCGTGTATGCCGGACGAACTCGCGGTGGCAAAGAGTTGCACGAGATTGGGATGGCTGCAATTGCGTTCAATGTTGAATCCCCATGCACAATATGTGGGCTCACCGAAGCCATGAATATCGCGAAATATCCTCCCGCCATTCCTATTATTAATGAAGTGAGTGAAGACAAGTCTAGTCTAATGAGACATGAACAGAAAAACCTCTTCGGCGTTCTCCCCCTGATACACGGCCGCAGTCATCTTCGCCTTGCAGCCGTGAACCCGGGCAGAGTACACCCGTCTCGCGGAATTCCTTCCCTGCCAGCGATTTACCAGCGCAGATCTGCCGTGCAGTCGTATTTCATGCCGGAGGTCCAAGTCGCCGATCGGGATAGTCCGAAAATCTGTGGAGTATCAGCGAGAAGGTTGTTGAAATGAAAATGGGTGGTCACCGAATGGAACCGTTGGAGCTGCCTGCGTGATATTAGTAATACTCTTGAACTTCCCGCCGGCGACGGCAAAGTTCTGCGCCCCCGGGAAAAAAGCGCCCGTATATCTGGAGCAGGGTGGGGACATCTCTGATGAGCCAGATGCGGGGCACATACTGATTATTACGAGGGCCATCGTCGTTCAGGCTCGACTCGGAGTGAAACTCGGCTTCAAAGGGCCCGTCGTCCATGGGAGGTCAAGGCAAGAGAGAGAGAGGCGTTAAGCGCCCAGTGCTGTGCCGTGTTCTAAATTCGCCTCAGAGCTGTCAGATGGGTGTGTTCAGCTGTTATCTTGGGACATTCATGTAAGAAAACACCTGCACGGCCGTAAATAGAGGGGTGAGTTGGCAAGGAGTCTAATTTGGCTGAGGGATCGGTCCCCAGCCTGAGAATGATCTCGGGTCCGCAAGAAGCCTCAATGCACTTGGAAATGATTGGAGTGAGACGAGCTCAACTGTTGGAGGTGCAAGGCCCGCGGGATACGGACTGTAAAATGATTGTGCGTGTGAGTGAGATCTCGTTGGAACTTGGTTTTACATATATGGAGTTCGACCAAACCACACCCGGGCTGCTATTTGTCGGATTCTAGGCTCCCCGTGCAGATAAAGCACAGGGTGATCGAGACTCAAGGAATATATTTTGGCTGCAGGGATCATTCTGACAGGTGGATGCCAGGTGTATAAGGTGGTAGGTCAAAGTGGGAAGTAGCTCATCAAACAGAACACAGTCGATGTGAAGATGAGGATAAACTGCACACTCATGATAATCTTACACCTCCTTGACGGTTCGAGGAGCTCTTCTTCGTCGAGGCGGGAGCAAATTGCCGCGACGGGGGAGGAATCCTCGTCTAAAATCAAACTGAGCTTAGAAACGAGATTATCGATCATGCAGTGGGCATACCAGATTCCCCGCCAACTTCATTACTCGGGGGCTCGCCATTCTGTTCGGAGTCCTCGTCTTCACTACAGCTTTCGGTCTCTTGGACTATGCAACATCAGAACAGAAGGTACGGCGGCACCAGTTTCAATAACTCACATGATTCCAACTCACACACGACCTGGAAGAGGGGATCTCCCAGCTCTCGTGCGACGTCTTGGCTGCAAGGATCATAGCCTTCGCCTTCGTGAAATTGGCGGATGCCAGTATAGACACTTTCGTCCCAAGAGTATCCCCAAACATCCATTTTTTTGAACTCGAGACTGGGAAATCCGAGTTCGTCCTCCTCCTCCGTGCTCAGTCGTTCGGCTCCCGAGGGGTCGAGAGACCAGTATGCCGGGCACTCCGGAAGCCGGAATTGTGACGGGAGTTCGTGTTCGAAGTCCCGTAAGGGACATAGAAATAGATATCCCGGGGGGATGCTGCCAGTGTCTGTCAGCGTTAGATAATATCGAATGCCGTGTACATAGACTGGTGGCACTGGTTAGCGGGATTGGGACAGTTAATATACTGTGAACCTACCATAATCATCGTAGTTGGAGATTGTCCCGAGGCGATTGAAGATGTAATTGGCCTGCACTAGCCAGCTCTTTTGGGATAGAAAATCACTGAAAATGTTGTGTACAAAGGTGTCTCCACCCTCAAGCTCTGAGGAGCTTGTACTTTCGATTCAGATATTAGCAGGGCGTAATGAGTACAGGGAAAGTAGACACACCGAGTCCAACCATCCTCCATAACCAAAGGTTCTGTAGAGTGCATGAACCGCCACCCATAATCCTGAAACGTATTATCCGGGATGCCTGCGATCATCCTCGAATCTTCAATTACAGTGCCCGCTGCCCATGAAATGATTGCCCCCAGTTGCACTGATGTATCTGGCGAAATCTGCCAGACCTCGCGATAGTTCCTTAGATGAAGGGCGCAAATTTCATGATACATGTCCAACGGAGTTGACTTAATGATCTGCGAGTCGTCGGGCGGTTCTGAAGTCGATGAGGCGAGTGAGGGTGCTAACCTGACCCCCACAGTGTATAGGAAAAGAGGATCAGATGTGGATGTGCGTGGTGTTAGGTCAACACAGAGAGAACTAGTGGAGCAGCGTATCCACATCATACACTCCGAGGAGTGCTTGAGATAGCAATGAGCCATATAGAAATCAGGGAGAGAAGCAACCCACCGGAAATCTTCCAAAAATAGCCGTCAGGTATTGCTCGACGTCCTACGAACGAGTTGGTGTGCTTGGTTGGGTCTGATTTGAGATGGAGATTCTCACATCAAATTCAGTAATCTGGGGGCATTCGATGATGGGAATGGGCGGTAGCTAGGCCAGTGGACATACAAGATAGTTCCATAGATAGACCGTCGAGAAATGTGAATGACGGTGTTTCTCCTGGATTTGGGTCGCAGGGATTAGCTCTAAGATGCTCGTTATAAACAACTTTTTCTTGGCGAATGGCAGTACAAACCATCGTGGAAAACAGCAGCATGTATCCCAGATCGACTCGCTGTCGCATAGAGCTGCACAATATTCGGATGGCTGTGGCCGAGATTTATATTGACAGGTGAGGCTATGGAATGACCGCTCACAGAAGCCATGAATATCGCGAAATATCTTCCCGCCATTCCTATTAAGGAGAATGAGTCTCAAGTCCAATGAAGCAAGAACGGTGACACACCTTTTCGGCGTTCTCCCCCTGATATACGGCGACGGTCATTTTCGACTTGGAGCCGTGAATCCGCGCGGAGTAAACCCGTCTCATTGAATTTCTTCCGTGCCATCGATTTACTATTCCAGACCCGGACAGGCATATTTCGTGGTGGAGATCCAGGTCTCCCATTGGGATCATCCGAAAGTCTGGCCCCGTCGCTAATCAACATCGCTCAGAGCGTAGAATATCACTGCTCACCGGACGGAGCCGTTGGAGCTGTCTGCGTGATGTTCGTGATACTCTTGAATTTCCCGCCGGCGACGACGAGGTGGTGCGCCTTCGGGAAAAAGGCGCCCGGATACCTGGAGGAGGAGGGTGAGAATTTCTCTGAAGGGACAACCGCGGGTACATACTGATCATTACGAGGGTCATCTTCGTCCAGGCTCGACTCGGAGTGGAATTCGGCTTCAACGGGGGGGCCGTCGTCCATGTATCGTGAAGGTAGGAGGAGAGAGAGAGGCGTTAAGCGGCCATTGCTGTACCGTGTCCTAAATTCGCCTCAGAGCTGTCAGATGGCTGTGTTCATCTGTGTTCTCGTGACGCCCAGGGTGGGAAAATCCTACACAGCAGTTGATATAGCCGGATGCAGCGATGTTGAGGCGATTAAGTGGCACAGTGAGGCGGTGTCGGCTGCGGGATTGATTATCAGAATGATTCCAGAGTCGGTAACTCAGCCTGAGGTTGTATAAGAAAATCTGGCGAGGAAGCCAGAACGGGCCAGCAACGGGCTGAAAACGGTGGCGCAGCTGTGGACCGGGATAGGAGTTCGATACGCGTCGATTGGAGCAAACCGTGGATACCTTGAGTTTAAAATTGAGGCGAGGGCTCTGATTCGCGTCGTTAAGGTTGGGTACCGAGCTTTGTGAGAATGAAGCCCTAGCAGGATTGCTTAATCCGCGCCTGTTGAGCCATGAATCCTGGATTAAATCACGGATTCAATGATCAATGTTAACCGATAATCGGGCTCAATGCTTATTAATTACCACCGATCAATTCATTAATCGGGATCAATGCCGAGAGACTGAACAGTGATTCAAATCATTCAATAAACATTGCTGAACAAAAATCTCAACTTGGGCCAGCGAGCGGGGGATATTGAGGCTTGATATTGAGGCTTGAGCATAAACTAAAGTATTCAGGGATGTCATATAGGATGGATTCCAGCCTCATGTTTCACTCATATGACAGTGGCACCACAGATGGATTGACTTGATGAAAAAGAACGGAAGTCGGTTAGGTTATGTACATAGCCACCGAACCATACTATATCGCCATCAACACAGCGCTTTAGTCTAACGGTTACCGACGTGGATATCACCTGGTTGAGGGTTCGAACCACGCTACGGTCTCAGTTTTTGCTGCTTCGCTAACCACAGCTCAGCCACCGATTAAACAATTTCATAAATCTGGTTCTCCCCCTGATATACGGCCACGGTCATCTTCGCCTTGGAGCCGTGAATCCGCGCAGAATATACACGTTTCACTGATGCTCCTCCCTTCCCGCGATATACCACACCGGATCTGCGCCGTGGGAGTATTTCCTCGCGGAGATTTAGGTCTCCCATGGGGATCATACGAAAGTCTGGCTCCATCGCTAATCATCATCGCTCAGAGCGTCGAATATCACTGCGCACCAGAGGGAGCTGGTGGAGCTGCCTGCATGATATTGGTGATGCTCTTAAATTTCCCGCCGGCGACGACGAAGTTTTGTGCCTTCGGGAAAAAAGCGCCCGTATATCTGGAGGAGAGTGAGAATTTCTCTGAAGGAACAACCGCGGGTACACACTGATCATTACGAGGGCCATCCTCGTCCAGGCTCGACTCGGAGTGGAATTCCGCGTTAAAGGTGAGCTCGTCGTCCATGGGTGGTGAAGGTAGGAGAGAGAGAAGTTAAGCGCCCATTGCTGTGCCGTCTTCTAAAGTGACCTCACAGCTTTCAGATGGCTGTGTTCAGCTGTGTTCTGGTGACGCCCAGCCTGAGAAAACTTACACAGCAGCTAATAGCAGCGGCGTTGAGTGGTGAGTTGGCAAAGAGTCTGATTGAGGGCTTGGTTCCCAGAAGGATCCTAGAGTCCACAAGTTACCTCGGTGCACTTGAAACCGAGTGGAATGAGAACGCCTCAATGCTTGGAGGTGCGAGGCCCGCGGGATACGAGCTGTAAAGCGACTGTGTGCACATCACGCCCGAGATCGAGTTGAGATGCAGGGCTGGGCGGCGCCATCATCGCGCCTGCACCCGTGCACGCCGGGCGCGCGCCACCCGGGGAATGCGCTCGAGGCTGCCCGTTAAAGAGCTTAAGCAAATTTCCTTGCGCACACTGAGAGGTGAATGTGGCGGCATATATCATTCACGAACGATGCACGCGGCCGGAGATACATTTGGAGCGCAGGATCGAGATGAAAAATGGTGACGATTGGAATAAACTGAACAGGTTTAAAGTTGTGGATGATGCTTGGAGTTTGCGGGGTATTTTATCTGCGGCCCCTGTCGGGAGAGGAGTCCCCGCGCTTCGAACCTTGACCTGCCTTCATATGCAGAAGAGTTGTGCGCCATGGCAGTAGAAAGAGTCGATTGGTGTGCGCATCCGAGAGTCGTCATATGGATCCAGCCTAAATCAAAGGAGCATCCTGCAGTATGCCACTAACAAAATCGATGCAAGCCATTTAGCGCAGGTTCAAGAAGATAATGTCAATAAATGAGCCTGTGTCGTCTCGAACTCGTCCCGGATTCGTCCGTTAGGCACCTCGCGGTTACTGATCAAGTTGCAGAGTGAACCCCGCCCAAAATGTGAGTCTGAGCCACGTTTCCAAGTGAAGGAACTTCATCTAGATGGGTGCAGCGTGTCCGTGAGATCTTAGCAAGGCCAAGGGCCGTGTTCCATGCCCCGAGCCGTATCCAGAATACGGGACTGTCCCGTGCCAGATTTTTGAGTCCTGAGAATGGCAAACGCAGAAGGTGAGCCCGGCACTCGAGTTGGCTGGTATAAGAATCGAAAAATTGACTCGATCCATAGGAATCGTGCTCTTGCCGGGAACGGAAGAAGAAGCTGGCACCGCCACTGATTGACCCCACGTGCTGCGGTACAGCCTCAATGTCGACTTGGTCGTGAAATGCTGTCTTTCCCCAACAACTCTCCACCAGTTCACCGTGACACGCTCGAGCACGAACGCAATGCCGCCATACTGCCCGCTGGCGCCGTCTTCCTCCTCCGATGATGAAGGAGAGCACCATGTGAATTGCGCGCCGCGAAAGGGATCGGAGGCTCAAGCCACTGAAAATACACGAGTAGGAAACGCCATCCAGGCAGGGCGCAGGGACGACGATCAGGAGGACCGCAAGGGTTGTGAGGACGATCAGGAAGGCTAGGGAGGTGAGGGGGACGAGGGCGTCCAGGACCGCATGGCGCGCGATGCGCGAGACGCGGGATGTGGCGATGACGTCGGCGAGCAGACCCTTACGCACCCGCAACACTTCCCCGAGCGCCTTATTCACTCTTCTCACTCCTCTTGGCCCCGGACTCGAACGCAACGCCGCTGAAGTCACGCCGGCGGTCCTCGCTCCCTCTGCTCCCTGTCGTTGCGTCTACTCTCTCCTTCCTGTGCTTCTACGCCTAAGCTCGTTTCCTCTCGCTGTCCCCGTGCCGTTTTCACTCTATTCCTCTCCGTGCAATGTGTGCGCGGCGGCGTGGCGCCTCGCCTGCAACCCTCCCCGCGGCGCGTCTGCATCTACGCGCCTGCGGCGCGCGAATATTCCGCGATCTTCCCTTCCTCTTTATCTTCCTCCCCCTTGTCCGTTCCCCGTTGCCCGTTGCCTTTTTTCTCCTCCACCTCGCCCGCAATGGGTTGTGTAATCCGCGCCGTCCCATCGGTCCCAACTGCGCGTTGCTGATTCAGATGCGGATACATCGTCAGCCGCAGCGCTAGCGCTTAGATGCTGGCTGTATCCAAATTCCATTCTATCCGACTTCCCCTTCCAAGCTCCATCTGGCTGGCGAGCGTCTAACTGGCGCCGTGGTGTTGCTTGATTAGGCGGCGGACATCAAGATTCAAGATTCGATGATGGCTTTTCGTCCAGTTTTTATTCGTCTCGGGTCCAACCTAAGCCTCAGAATAACTTGTGGAGGCACCAAGACTTTTGTATAGAGCGTTCGCTGACTCGGAGATTATTGTGGGAACCATTCCCTCCGCCGGAATCGGTGTGTCAGCTCACAGCCTCGAAAAACCGCCATCTGACAGCTTTGAGAACACGGCACAGCAGTGGTCGCTTAACGCCGCTTTCTCTCTTACCTTCACCACCAATGGACGACGAGCCCCCCTTTGACGTGGAATTCCACTCCGAGCCAAGCCTGGACGAAGATGGCCCTCGTAATAATCAGCATGTGCCCCACACTTGTCGTCTCGGAGAGATTCTCATCCTGCTCCAGATATGCGGGCGCTTTTTTCCCAAAGGCGCAGCACCTTATCGTCGCCGATGGGAAATTCAAGAGTAACCAATATCACGCAGGCGGCCCCGGCCGTTCCCTCTGGTGGAGTAATTCGACATTTAAACTCCGAGGGATGCTCATTGTCGATACCAGACTTTCGGATGATCCCGATGAGAGACCTAGATCTCCGCGAAGAAATACGACCCCGGCACAGATCCGGTGTCGTATATCGCGGGGAGGAAAGAGTGTCAGTGAGACGTGTGTACTCCGCGCGAATTCATGGGTCTGTTTCGAAGATCACTGTGGCCGTATATCAGGGGGAAAATGCCGAAGAAGTGTGTCGCTGTTCTTGCTTATTGGATATTGATCAATTCTCCTCACTAGGAATGGCGGGAGGATATTTGGCGGTATTCATGGTTTCGGTGAGGCCACATATGCTGCATGAGGCTTCAACATTGAATGCAATGGCAGCCATCCCATTCTCGTGCAACTATTTGCTATCGCGACCTCGTCCGGTATACACGCTGCAATTTTCCATGACGGTGGGCATCTCTGTATCAAATGGCGCCGCGTAACGTGGTGACGAATTAGATTTGATGCCCGCGAAAGATCTGTTGGATAAATACCGGGGTTTCCATCTATCGACGGTGTATCTCTACCGTTATCTTGTACGTCCCCATCCGAGCGGCAGCACATTCCCATTATGCATTTGACACAGCAGGATGAATTCGACGTAAGAATTAGAATCGAATCAGACCCACCAAGCGCGAAAACTCGTTCGTAGATTTTCAATCAATACATGTACTCTGTTTCTGGGGAGACTATGGTAGGTCGCTCCTCTCATGAATCTCTATGTATCTGATCCGTAGCTTAAGCAGCCCTGGCGGTGTATGATGGGGATACGCTGCTCAACTCTTCGTCTCTGCGTTGACATAACACCCCTTATATCTGATCCCTTGCCTCTATACGGCATTAGGGAGTTGGACGTACCATCCTCACTCGCTCCATCGAGTTTGAAACCGCCCGAGGACTCAAAGATCGTAGACTCAACGTCGTTGGACATGTATCATGACATTTGTGCCTTTCATCTTGGGCACTCTCTCGAGCTCCCCATTTCGCCGGATGCATCAGTGCCGCTTGGGGCCATTATTTGCTCAGCGGGCACTGGAATCGGACATCCGACGGAGATCGCACACGTCCCGGAGACTGGTGTTCCAGATTATGGGTGGTCAGGGAACCATACAAAGCCATTGGTTATGGAGGATGGTTGGGCTCGGTGTGTCCGCTCTTCCTTTCCCGATTACGCTCCACTGATATCTGCGTCGGAAGTGTGAATTCCTCCGATATTCGGGACGAAGAAATTTGCCGCTCAATTCTACCCACTGACACTCTCCGTCAACCGAGCGCCTGGCTCGCGCAGGCCAATTACATCCTCAATCGCCTCCGGATAACCTCGAACTACGAAAATTATGATAAGGTCATATTATATCAGTTGTCCCGGTCCTGAGCACCATTGCCACCAGTGTATGTGGACCATATTCAATACCAACTAATGCTGTCCGACACTAGCAGCATCCCCCCGGGATATCTCTTTCTATGTCCCCTGCGGGACCTTCCGTCAGAAATTCCGTCGCACTTCCGCCTTCCATCGTGCCCAGCATATTGGTCGCTCGACCCCTCAGGAGCCGAACGCCTGAGTACGCAGGGGGTGGAGGAACTCGGATTTCCCGGTCTCGAGTTCAAAATGGAGGTCCTGGCAAGTTCCTGGGACGAAAGTGTCTACACTGGAATCCGCAAATTCCACGAAGCCAAAGGCTATGATCGTTACAGCCAAGATGTCGCCCAAGAGCTAGGCTGTCCCCTTTACCAAGTCTTGTCAGAGTTGGATGATTCGGTTGCACACAGTGAGCTCATAAATTGCATCCTTCTGAATTTATCTTACTCTCAACCAGTTCAAGACCTGAGTGAAGATGAACTCTCCGACGCCTTGAAGGATGACCACTTCTCTAGCAAAGAATGTCCGCGGGAGGTAGTCCCCGAGGGATCAAGTGAGCGGTCTGGATTATTTCCAGCTGTGTCGCTCACCCATGCACATTCAGACCTCGATCCATCCCTCACTCGCGGAGCCTTCCATTCCCTCGATACCGGAGAGCTCGACCCGTCCACAATCTGGAAGATTATCGTGGGCGTACAATTTACGCTGATCCTGGCCCTGATTCTACTCTATCTCTACGACTCTATGCACTCGCATATCTCGATTTCGTAGTATACATATCCCTGCCAAGCTGCCTTGGACTTCATCCGTTCGTCGCGCATCGCTCACTCGACCGGACAACCGGGGACGGATAAATTTGCACGCTCATCCGGCCAGGGCACATTAAGACTTCAGAACGCGAGAGGGATAGCACACCAACGTTCGCACTGCACATCTAGTACACTTTCAACTGCTCCTACGGAACTCACGGAATGCAGCCGCCCGCCTGCCCCGACTTACTCGGACGGGATTGAGAGCCCTAGATTAATATTCTTAGATTTCTTTCAGGAGTGTTCTTTCCTTTCGACAACACCCATCCGAGTCATCCCGCAATCAAGCATCGCCTCTGCTCCCCGCAATAAAAGTATCGCCTCTCTTCGGGAATTCCTTTGCAGAACTTCAGAAGGTATACTGGGCGCGGGGTTTATATCAGTGACCATAGGCTCGGTTCCTTCGCGTCGTATTCTGGGTGAGTGGGTGGGATGCATGTAACATGTGCTCAATTCAGCTTGATTCACACATATCTATCTACTCATCGTAAGTATCAAACGGAGAACGGATGGACGGATGGGATGCAGATAGCAGATAGACGCCGGCGGCGCGTCATTCCAGGCACACGCGCGGCGACTCGGACTGAGTACTGGGTGCTAGTGTCGCCTTGTGGCTTGTATCCACACCACAACGAACAGGGTCTATGTGCACTGAATAAAAAAACAGAGATACAGGAAAAATCCCCCTGAAGCGCTAACAGAACGACAACAACAGCAAGAGCGACCACGGGAGAAATCAGATGCGTACTGCATACTGTCCGTGTCCGTTTCCACTCCATGCCTTCCATCGCACGCTCACCATTCACACCGCTCAGCAGTAGCCCATGAGCGAACCGATTCGAGTGAAAACGAGACGCCAACGAGCGCGGGTGACGGGATCGCGCTCGACTCGGGCCTGCGGTGTCGGCCCGACGCGTTGGGGGAGGGAGGCCGGTGCCGGAGGAGGAAGAGGGCGAGGTCAGCGGGGTTCATGACTGAGGGAAAGGGAAGGGACACACCTCACGGTTCGGCTTCAGCTCCCCGAGGGGGCTGCGCCCGGTGCGCTCGTCTCGGCGATGGCGAACGAGCCGCGGGTGGCATGCGCCGGGATAAATTGTGAACCATTGATGTCGCTCTCGCTGACGATTTGAGTGGGTATCCCCTGCTGCCTCAACGCTGACGAGGATGAGTAGCAACTAGGCCTGCGGCGTTGCGCGGAGACGTAGCCCATATCATTACGCACTCGATAAGAAAAAGTGGCGGGCGGGACATGAGCAACGCGCGGTTGGAGGGGACAGTGCTCAGGCGCCGGAGCTGGGGACCTTGACGGAGACGCCGGGGGTGAGGATGCGGCTGCGGGTCCAACGAATGATCAGGGCTTAGCACGGGCAACCGACGCGGGTCGGGGGGATGCCGGATTTTCGGTAGCGGGTGAGCGCGCTGAGCGGTGAGCAAGAGCGAAACCTTCGAACGATGAAGGCTGGTACCGGTAGCTCAGCCCACTCGCGAGGGCCACATGTGGCGCACGGACAACGCGCTCATCCCCGAGATCCCGATGGGGACGCTGCCGGCGCGCCGCTGGAGTAGCACCGCATGAAAAGCACGCCGTCGAAGCGCTTTCAGGGGGATAAGAGGGAGGATAAGAAGGAGGTGAATGAGAAGCCCGTAGAGGATAGCGCACCCGATGGCGACGCGTCCCGCCTCCATGCTGGCACGTCCCACGTGTACCACGCACGTCGTAGTCGAAGGAGAAGAACCGCCTTTTCGGGGCAAGCGGCGTGTACTTGGCGTGTCGAGCACGGCGTAGGAATGTACGAGCTGGGCAGGGAGGCGGTCGTGGCCGCGGCACGGAGCGAAGATTGCGCGAAGACACGAAGTGTCGGAGCACATGGACCCGTCCAGGCCCGCCGATCCGGGATGACCCGTGTGTTCAAACTTCACACCGGCGACCGTGGTAGCTCCCGAGTCGCCACTGCTTGGCCGCAGCCATGGCAACAGCCACACTAGCTTCCGAAAACTCACCACAGGTTCACATGTCGCGCAACACGTGTCGGCGGTCCATCCGAATACATGGTTTCTCGGCGTATTTCAGGATTCCAGGAAGCCTCCAGTCGACTATTTCAAACCCAATTTTGGGGAGGCGGCCGCAGGGGTCTTGACGTGATTTCTCGTGTCATGCTGATTGTCCTGGATCCGTATCGATGACCTAGGCTCTCGACGTAGCCATGTCAGCCAGCTACTATGCGGTGGTTCACCAACAGCTTGCACTTACTTCCCAACCACATCCTCTGGCATCCGGCCAGCACTCGCTGCCCTTTGCCCCGCCAACCTCTACAGTGCAGCAGACGCGAGATCTATTCGTGACAGGAATGGCATTTCGCCGCGTCGTCGTCCCGAGTGCTGTGCTTGCAGCGCATGGCTTTTGAAGGGGAGCTGTGTTCCGCGCTGCGGGGATGTCTGAGAAGCAGAAGGTGCAGGCGGGGGTCTGCACTGGGCAAAAAAACAAGGAATCTATATTGGCTGCAGTGATAATTCAGGCAGGCGGATGCTAGGTATTTAAGGAGGTAGGTTGTACTGGGGAGTAGCTCATCAAACCGAGTACGCTCAATGCGAGAATGAGGATAAACCCTACGGCCATGACAATCTTCCAGGTCCTTGATAGTTCGAGGAGCTCTGCCTCATCGATGCGGGCACGAATTCCCTCAACGAGCGAGGAATCCGCACCTGAAATTAAATTGAGTTTAAAAGCGGGATCATCAATCATGCAGTGGGCATACCAGATTCCCCGTCACCTTCATTGCTCGAAAGTCGATCATCCTGTTCGGAGTCCTCGTTTCCATCGTAGCTTTCGGTCTCTTGAACTATGCAACATCAGAACAGAAGGTATGGCAGCACAAGTTTCACCAACTCACATGATTCCAACTCAGATGCAACCTGGAAGAGGGGATATCCCAACTCCCGGGCGAAGTCTTGGCTGTATGGGTCATAGCCTTTGCCTTCATGAAATTGGCGGATCCCAGTGTATACAATTTCGTCCCAGGACCGTCCCCAAACCTCCATCCTGAACTCAAGACCGGGGAAGCCAAGGTCATCTGCCTCCTCCGTGGTCAGTCGCTCGACTCCCGACGGGTCGAGAGACCAGTATGCCGGGCAAGCCGGACACTTGAGGCACGACGGGATTTCGGATTCGAAATCTCGCAAAGGACACAAAACGAGATATCCTCGGGGGATACAGCCAGCATCGGACAGTGATAGGGAATAATCAATCCGGTGCACAAACACTGGTGGGAACGTTGCTCAGGATTGGGCTGTTTGATATACTATGAACACACCATAATCATCGTAGTTGGAGGTTATCCCGAGGCGATTGAAGAGGTAATTGGCCTGCGCGAGCCAGCTCCTTCGGGATAGGAAATCCCTGACAATTTTGCGGACAATGGTGTGTCCACCCTCAAGCTCTGAGGAGCTTATACTTCTGATTCAAATAAGCAGAGTGTAATAGATACAGGACCGTAGACACACCGAGTCCAGCCATCCTCCATAACCAATGGCTCTGTATAGCTCTCAGACCACCTATAATCGGGCAACCCATTCTCTGGGGTGCCTGCGATCATCGTGAAATGGTCAAATCCATTTCCCGCTGCGCATGAAATGATTCCCCCCAGTTGTACTGATTCATCTGGCGAAATCGGGAGGTCGCGAAGCTTCCCTAGATGAAGGGAGCAAATGTCATGATACATGTCCAACGGGGTTGACTGAATGATCTGCGAGTCCTCGGGCGGTTCTGAGGTCCATGGGGCGAGTGAGGATGGCGTGTTAAACTCCAAATTGTCGCATAGGACGAAGGGATCAGATTCAGGCAGCCTTAGGTCAACACAGAGACGCCCGGTGGAACAACGTATCCATATCGCACACTCCAGGGGGCCCTTCAGATGGTAATGAGATAAATAGAGATTGGTGAGACATGTCGGTCACCAGCCGCCTTCCTAAAAGAGAGTTTATATAGCAATTGAGATCCTACGAACAAGGTGGTGTTTGCAGGTGAGTGACCGTGAGTCGAGTTCGATGGAAGTTCTTACAGCAAATTCACTATGTACACATTTTATAATGTATGTCGTCGGGCGGGGATTGGGATGGTGGACGCACAAGGGAAATGTAGAGATACACCGTTGAGAAACGGGAACCACGGTATTTTTGCAGCATTCGAGTGGCCGGGATTAGCTCTGAGGGACCCATTATAACCAACTCATTTAGCAGACTGCACCACGGACCATCATAAAAAACAGCAGCGTGTATACCAGATCGCCTCGCTGTCGCATAGAGCTGCACAACATTCGGATGGCTGTAGCCGAGATTCATAATTGACAGGTGAAGCGATGGGATGACCGCTCACAGAAGCCATGAATATCGCGAAATATCTTTCCGCCATTCCTATTAAGGAACATGAATTCCAAGGCCAAGGAATCAAGAACGGCCACACACCTCTTCGGCAGTCTCCCCCTGATATACGGCCACGGTCATCTTCGCCTGGGAGCCGTGGATTCGGGCAGAATATACCCGTCTCGCTGACACTCTTTTCCCCCCGCGATATACCACAGCGGATCTGCGCCCTGGTCGTATTTCCTCACGAAGGTCCAGATCTCCCATCGGGATTATACGAAAGTCTGGCCCAATCGCTAGTGAACATCGCTCAGAGCGTTGAATAGAACTGCACACCAGAAGGAACCGTTGGGGCTGTCTGAGTGATATTGGTGACGCTCTTGAATCTCCCGCCGGCGACGACAAGGTGCTGCGCCTTTGGGAAAAAAGCGCCAGTATATCTGGAGCAGGGTGAGGATATCTCGGAGGAGACATCTGCTAGGGACAGACTGATCATTGAGAGGGCCCTGTTCATCAATCGTCAATTCGGAGCGGAATTCGCCTTCATAGGGCTCGTCGTCCATGGATCGTGAAGGTAAGAGAGAGAGAGACTTTAAGCGCCCACCTCAGAGATTTCAGATGGCAGCAAGGCGGTGATAAGCTGTGTTCTGGTGACACTTGGAAGCCCAGTGTGAGAAAACACCTCCACAGCCGCTAATAGCAGCGATGTTGAGGGGTGAGTTGGCAACAACTCTGATCCCCAGAATGATCTCGGAGTCCGCAAGTAACCTCAGTGTAATTGAAACCGATTGGAATGTGATGGGATCAACGCTGGGAGGTGCAAGGCCCGCGGGATACGGATTGTAAAGCGACGGTGTGTGCGAGTGAGATCTCGTTACAACTTGGTTTCGCGTATATGGTGTTCGGCCACACCCGAGCTGCTATTTTAAGTTCGTTGAGGACCTGAGGTAAGTCGAAGTCTAGGCTCCCCATGCGAGACTGAAGTATATGAGGTCGGCTGCGGGAGGGAAAACGAATTGAACTCACTTCAGGTACTGTATTCTTTCGTTCAATTCGACAGCCACGCGTCACCGCGGTGGCTGAACTTTGGCAAGTGTCACGCGTCACCGGGCCCACTTGTTGAATAACTTTTCCGGTTCGAAAATCACCCGAAAATCCTCATTTCGCTGCGAGAGATCACCAAGATCATCCGCGAGCTAGCTCTAGTACTATGGAAGTAATACTAGGACATTATTATTTCAGATTTCAGCAAAATTTACACAGGTGTGTCGCAGATTTACACGGGTGCCTCCGCGTAATTTAGATTGCTGTTTTGATATCGAGGATGTTTACCTCGGAGAAGTTCGAGAATTTACGCTGATGCAGATCCATCCGAAAAATACACAGGTTAGCCCTCCACCGAAAGTCATTGCCGACTGCTCATCACAAAATAACACACCTGGCTCAAACCTGGCTTTCAATGGATTCACTATCTATTTTTTATACACAACCTCTTACCCGGGTCTTCCTTCACACGGGGAAATTTTTATCCAATTTGGTGCAGTTATTATCTTCCTGCCTCTTAGTGCCATCTTGGTGCCATCCCTTTAAAGCTGCCGAGACCCGCTCTTTCACCCAGGAAGGACCGCTGTCTCCCATCCCCGGCACGCCAGAAATCCCGTGGACGGTGTTCCCAGGGCCTCGTGTGATCGTTACAGCCGTTTCCGAAAACCTTGAGACGCGCATTTTTTTTTCCCTTCTCACAAATTTTGATAAAATGATAAGGATGCCCATTTTTGGAAAGGGCCGGCCCAGACCAATCACAAGATCCTTGATTACCGCTTGCTTCTTGCTTGATTCCCGCAAATTCTCCTCCGTTTCTGCATGTCTTTTCCCACACATAATAACACATGCCTCATAGGTCTGGGCCGGCCCTTTCCAAAAACGGGCATCCTTATCATTTCATCAAAAGTTGTGAGAGAGGAAAAAAAATTGCGCGTCTCAAGGTTTTCGGAAACGGCTGTAACATTTCTTTCGATCATAAGTTGCGGCTGTCTACTCCAAACTCTAATCCATACGATCGGTTGGTGGCTTCATGCTTTACAAACTGTATTAACATGCTTAGTATGTGTTCTGAATATGTTCCCAACCCTAACCAACACTAACCGAACGGAACTAACCTAACCATCAAAAGCTTACAAATCACCTTCAACAGCTTTCAACAATATACCTGGGCCCTAAACCTTAACCAACCTAACCACTAACCACTAACCATTAACCACTAACCACAAACACTAACTGGCCCCTAAGGCGGGGCCATAATGGGAGTATTACATGTTAATTCTGCACTGTAGAACAATGGTGTATCTTCGTACATTACTTACTTATTTATGGTTACCTAGCTCAGTTAGTTAGTGTCTGCTATTAGTATTTGGTGTGATATCGCAGGGTCTGGGGTTCAATCTCTACCCTGTCTTTTATTATTTTACCCTTGTCCTGAAGACTATTGCCATGGACCTAGCCATCCATGGCTAGTGCCATGGCAATAGATAGCATATCCGTTGGCTAGTACCATGCCACCAGTCTAAATTACCTTGCTTGTCAAGGTCTCTCCACCCTCATAATGGCACCACTTTTCCTGTCACCCGTATTGATCTGTTCTCCCGCGTTCACCCTCCTGCCACGTGATAAGCTCTCGTTTGCGCCTCTGGTGTCATGTGTGGAACCAAACCCAGGCCCGATTAGGAAATCCAGGCCGCATTGGGCCTGGCCAGGCCCCATTTGGCCTGGCTCTTTCTCAGGCCCCTATTTTTCGTTCCCCTTATCCCTTTCATGTAATTTTCTTTGTTTTGAGCACTTGTGAGTCGAAAATAAAGATTTATTGGAGCCTCTGAGCAATCCCCTGCGCCGCAGGCCAGAAATTGTGGCTGAATTCCTCCGTTAAACCCCACGGGAAATGCTTAGATAAACACCCTAAAATTTAATATACCTTCCACTGTTGGAGCATAGATATTTGGACTGGGAGGCTAGGACATCAGAGTGGTCGGACACGCGCCGCAGGCACAAAAAAATGCGCAAAATGTTCTGTAAAATGAAGAGAAACATTGAATTTGGTTGATTGTTGGCGGAAATACATGAGGTAGTCCATTCAGCGGACTCACGTCCAGCACAACTAGAACTCAGTCTCCTGTGGTTCATTTCCTTCAGATTTTTATGCTCCATCATTCCAAAGGCTGAAGACTCGTTTGAGAAGGCTCCAACACAGCATGCACAGTTTCAAATGAATTTCACATTGTGCTCTTTGTGTACACAGAGCAGAATAATTAAGAGATGGGTCAGGACTAAGAGGAACTCCGCTGTGAATATCAGTGGCTGACAGCGTTCCGCGGAGGGCGGAGATATTCGGGAGGAAAAAAACACCAGAGGCCCGGTTCGAACTTGTGCGGCAATAAATAGCAATAACTAAGCTAAACAGAACCGGACACAACAACCACTAGACAAAAGCAGAATTTCTGAGAACTCCTGGCGGGGTCACTACAATACGGTGAGCGACTTTTTGAATATTTTTGAATTACAAATTTTGGTTCCACATATGACACCAGAGCCTTAATCTCACCCTTCGCTCGCCCTTCTATACCTCCCTCCCAACCCTCGCTCTTTAATATTTCAATGTCCCCGTTTTTTCTCCTCATTTTAGAACAGAGGCCTCATTCTCGCCTTCACTTCCATTTGCCTCCTGTCACATGGAACCCCTCTCTTTTGTACTGCGACACCAACACGTATCCTTTTATCCCGTCGCAAAGTACATCTTTTTGTTCTCTTCATCTATGCACCCCGACTCATTCGCCCCCACCATTCCTTGGTCCGTGCATTCAATTCCTCCAGTCGGTCCTCCTCTGCTAGCAGTGCCGGATCGTGTGCTTTCTGGAACATTTCGTCGTCGAAATCCCGCAATAACCGAATTGTTTCTCGCCCGGATGTAGCATAGCAGATCAAGCCAACTCCTACATTGTGCTTCTGCTGCCCCTTTTTTTTTTTTGCTCATTCCCCTCACCGCAGTCTCAGTCCATTTGCTATGAGCGACCTTGTAGGAGTCCGGGACGACCTTCGCCAAAACACCATCTACTGGGGCACAGCGGAGCTCACTGAGGGTGTTGTGTGGAAGAGGATTGGGCGCCAGAACAGCCTCGTCACTGTAGAAGCTGGGGAAGCGTGTGAGGCTGCGGTCACTGCAGCGTCCACCGCTGACCCGGATGGGGATGATCGATTCAGCCGTGTTGACGCTGATAGCGCTGGTTTCCCCCAACGATTTTTGGCTCACACCATACGGCTTCTAGAAGGGGCCGACAAAGTATATACTCACCTTTGCGGACTTGAAGCTGACAGGCTGCCGGCTGGTCACCCCAACGCAGCCCGTTGTGGGGGAGGATTTCGGACTCGTTCTGAAAAATGTTACGAGTTTGATGGCGCGTATTGAGATGAAGGGGTATGATAAATTCGGGATATTGGGCTTGGACAGTGAAGGTATCAAGGTCCGGCACATTGTCTTTGAGGTACGCTCTATCTATGATCCGTAGCTTTATTCTCACTTAGCCTGATTTGTGAAGCGCAAGGATCTCGACGATGACGGTAGGCATCGACTTTGACTAGAGCGACTCCTGGGTAACCGAGCAAGTAGATCTCGACGACTTTAAACTGCGTGACTGGCCGGTTAGAAGCCAGGCGGCGCTCAACGCGCTTGATGAAATGGATGCAAGCTATCGAGTCATCCGAATCCCGGCGTACGACGTGAACGGCGATATCATCCCGCCGGCTCGATATGCTGCATGCATCAGCACTCTCGGGCGCCATTGTGCGCGCCGCCGTCTCCTTGGCCCATTGGATCATCGGTGCCAACAAGAGGGACTCGTACGCCGCAGACATCATTTCGTTGCGTGTCGAGTGTTTAGCAGTGCACGGCGCTTCGGTGAGGGTGGGCGGGCTATTTTCATTTCTTGGTTTTTACATCAATTTGTACATGCGTATATCCGAGTCAAAAACCTTTGCCAAGCAAGGTATTTTCCGACGTAGTCGGAGCTCCCTAGTCCTAGAACCATGGGTGAAAATTTGGGCCCATGTCACGCTCACCTCGGGGGGTTGTCGAATTGTCGAATCGGTTGAAAATGTCACGCGTCACCCCTCTGTCGAATTGAACGAAAAAATACAGTACACACCATATCCGAACGAAAATAAAAATATAAATCGAACAGACCGAGATGTCGGCCGCGGGAGTCTTGCTGGAACTCGCAACGCTCCAGCCGCGTATGTGGAGCGGACTTGGTCACGATCATGAAGTTGGTGTTGCGGGGACCTCAGGAGGGCGAGCTTATAGCTCACTAAGTGTGGCGGGATTTACTGATCATTTGCAGATGCAGCGATGCAGGATATTGATTCAGAGGGTACATCAATTCGATTCGAGAGATGGCGCCAGTGATATCCTGAAGTGATTGGAGTCGTCATCGAGCGGTGGCTAGCCACCAAGACCACGCATTGTCCTGCGGGATCTCATCAGCATCCCCGGGCAGCTCCATTGCTGTTTGAGCGCGCCTTTACCCTCCTGAGTCCACAGCACGCGCGGAATCTTGACCTGTGGTACTCGTCAGCATCGCGCGGTGCAGGACACTAACAACCAAGTTGCCTGCGTGCGATCCTCAACGATTGCGTACTCTTCGCTCACACCCACGTCCCGGAGAACTCAGAGTCTTTTTGAGGGTGCGTACATAGCGCCCCTCGATGTCTGCAAAAATCGACTGGAATACATCCTCGTCAGCCGCGCGCATCTTACGGGAAAATCCGGCCTACCTGCGCATGCTTCCCCATCGTACGCTAGGCCCTCTTTGCCTCGTCTCCCGTCGTCGAGAGGCATGGACACGAAGATGACGCTGGAAGCGACTACACTTTTGAAATCGTGTTCCATCCTACGCCCCCAAGACGTAGACACTTATCCCAGGATGACGCTTGCCACCGCCGGCGGCGTTCCCCATGCCGCGGTCCACCAAGCTCGCACCCTTGACTCGCCCAATCGCGCCCATCGGCGATCCACACTGCGCGGCGACACTGGGTTGCGCGGATGGGTAAGCATGCCACTTGCGCTCGCGCACGTACCCCCACACATATGTCTGCTGTCTGCGCGCGCGGGCATGACCACGACGCGATCCCGATCGCGTCGACTGCGAAGGTATGAGGTCGACCTCGAGCTCGAGCTGCCACGGTGCGCGCGCGCACTTTCGGGGACGAGATGTACTGCGCGAACGAGAAGGAATCGTCACGACTCGTGAGGCAGGAGTAGTCCCCGCCGGGTACCATTCGACGCTCCTCATCGCCCCCCGGAATCGCAGGGTCCGACGGGCATCCCGAGGCGCACACGAAATGGGTTATATTCTGGCCGCCAGATGCACGGCGACGAGGGAGGACCACCAGCGACGATGGCGCCTTACTAAAGAAAGGTATATAGAAAAGTCCCTTGGAATTGAAGCAGTGGTCGGCGTGTACCTGCGTAGCAAAATGAGAACGAGGATAATGTAGCGCCGAGGAACAGGGATCAAAGAATGTCGTGGTGGTGGCTAGAAACAGTCCATACCCGTGAGCGAGGTTAGGCGATTCGATGCGATGTGCGTTGATGTAGACTTAGCGCACAAACGCGAGTGCGGCGTCCACGAGCGCGGCTGCGATGGCGGCTGCGGGCACAGTGCGGGTGCGCGACGCGTCTATGGGAGAGGGCGGAGGGGGAGGGGGAGGGAAGGAGAACGGGACGCACTTCCATACGACGATGGCTCCCCGTTCTGCGACGCGACGGTGCTGGCGCTAGTCTAGACCCGACGGCGGGCGCCCGTTGACGTCGCGCACGTTGATGAATTGTAACCAGCCCTACTAGTACGTACCTCCGTTAGCTGGTGCAACAGAGGGGTGAGACGGGCACGGCGGGGAGAGTGGGCGTAAGGGCTTTGGCAGCGCGGAGTCAATGCTGCTCGCGGCCGCCAGAGAAAGGGTGCTGCTCTCGCCGAACATGAGGGGGAGTGGGTACTGCGATGCCGTGGAGAATATAGTCTGGAATTGGGGCGCGGAAATGAGGCGCGGCGAAAGACGGGTCGGAGGAGATGCTGCTGAGGTGATGACCGTCTGCCCGAGATGCCCGAGTTGGGATGTACGAGCTAGCTGAATAGGCCCCGGCGTGGGCAGAGGCAGTCGTGGTCGCGAAAATTGCGCGCGAAGACACAGCATGGTGCGGTCTAGGCCCGCTGATCCGGGTTGACCGGTACTTGCCGCAGATTGGCCACAGGCCTCTACAGCCCCGGCCGCAACAGCTCAACTCAAGTCCACATATCACTCCCATGTCACTCAGCGCTCAGGGCTCAACACGCGACGCATCGCGTACCAGCTTCAACAGGCGGATTATTCAAGTACGTACTAGCTCCATGATGGAGCCAGGAGGTGCGTCTCGTCAAAGAAGTTTACAGGTATTCTGGATCAGTGAGACACGCAGCCATGCGTCCGTCCAAGCTATGATAGTTATCGGACGACCATGGAATTCAAAGGAGTGGTGTCATTCTGCGTCTCGGACACATCGGAAGGTACAGTAGAATTACGGCTATCCCGGGTATTGAATGTAGCAGCGTTATTTGGGGAGTCCGTAGGATTAGTGAGGGGGGTAGAAGAGGGAGTGTGATCGTTCGTATCAGAAGAAGAGAAGTGTCCGTGCGCATGGGAGGTGTTATCACTGATCCCAACCCGTCAATCGCTCAACGATGCACTCGTGTATTGGTACTGCGTTCCGGGACACCAGCTGTTCCACGCTGTCGCGAACGCCTCCGCATTCTCGCGGGCTGTCTGGTAGTTCCCGCCGACGAAGTGTGCAATCACGTATCCGTCATTATCGGGTGAACTGACCCAGAACGGGTGCGGCGCGGGGCCGAAGTTGTCGCGCTCGATGCGATGACAGAACTTAACCATTGTGTCGAGCGAGCGATGCCCCCACACCACCGCCCCGACGACAACGTTGACTTGCTGCTCCTCGGCCTGGAACGGCGGCGGTAGCATATCTTCGTCCGCATCAGCCACGTCAGGCGGCTCACGCCCCTTCCCCTTGCCCTTCCCCCCGCGACCACGACCTCGACCGCCATCTCCGCCTCTGGCGTAACCACCGCGCGCCCCCCCTCTCTGGTCGTGCTGATTTCTCGCAGGCTGGGAGCCCTGAATTGGCCCGTGCAGGGAGTTGGGTGGAACGGAAGATGACTGCGCGTGAGCTGGGGCGCCCGATGACGCCGCCGTCCTAGGAGCCGAGGACAATGAGGGAGCGGGACGTGCCGGCGCAGCGGGGGCATGACGAGCGAAGGAGGATGGTGCAGCAGAGAAGGGAGGCTCGCCGCGACTGTTGCGAGGGGTGGGCGGGTCGGAGATGTGCTGCTCAAGCTGGATAGTACTCGCGCGGGGGTGCGCGGCTCCAGGTGTGTTACTGTCAGAGTCACTACTATCACCGTCGTGTTGATTCGGGCGCTGACGCTTAGCAGAGCTATAGCTAGGCGCGGGGGGGCTACGGTCCTTGCGTTTGTGGTTGGACCTCTGCACAGGCGACCCAGCGGACTGGCTGCCCGGGCTGAAGATGTCCTCGCGGCCGCGGCGAAGGTCGGCATTCTCGCGCTCGGCCTGCGCAAGCTTTGCCTCGAGTGTTTTGATCTTCGTGACTGCCGCCTTCATCGACAACGTACAGTCATTGACCCCTTCGGTGGGTGCATAATCCTCGCCTAAAATTAAATTGAGCTTATAAGCGAGATTATTGATCATGCAGTGGGCATACCAGATTCCCCGTCAGCTTCGTTGCTCGAGAGTCCGTCATCCTGTTCGGAGTCCTCATCTCCACTACTGCTTTCGGTCTCTTCAACTATGCAACATCAGAACAGAAGGTACGGTGGGCGGCACAAACTTCAACAACTCACATGATTCTAGCTCAGACACGACGTGGATGAGAGGATATCCCAGCTCCCGGGCGACGTCTCGGCTGTACGGGTCATAGCCTTTGGCTTGCTGGAATTGGCGGATCCCATTGTAAACACTCTCATCCCAGGACCATCCGTTGGCCCACATTTCAAACTTGAGACGGGGAAATCCGAGTTCGTCCGCCTCCTCCGTGCTCATGTGTTCGGCTCCCGAGGGGTCGAGGGACCAGTATGCCGCACACGCTGGACGCCAGAAGTGTGATGTGGTTTCTGATTGAAGGTCCTGTAAGGGACATAGACAAAGATATCCTGGGGGGATGCGGCCGGTGTCTGTCAGCGTTACTTGATATCGAATGGCGTGTACATGGACTGGTGGAACTGGTTAGCGGGATTGGGACAGTTGATATGCTGTGAACCTACCATAATCATCGTAATTGGAAGTTATCCCGAGGCGATTGAAGAGGTAATTGGCCTGCGCTAGCCACCCCAGTCGGGTGTAATAATTAGTCCAAATTAGGCGGGTAATGATGGTTCCACCCTCAAGCCCTGAGGAGCTTATACTTCCGATTCGGATATTAGCAGAGCATAATAAATACAGGCAAAGTAGACGCACCGCGTCCAGCCATCCTCCATAACCAATAGTTCTGTATGGTTCCCTGACCACCCAGAATCGTCAAACATTTTATCCAGGATGCCTGCGATCACCGCCGAATCTCCAATTCCAGCGCCCGCTGCGCATGAAATGATTACCCCCAGTTGCACTGATGAAATTGGAAGCTCGCGATAGTGCCCTAGATGAAGGGCGAAAATTCCATGAGACACGTCCAACGGAGTTGACGCTATGATCTGCGAGTCATCTGGCGGTTCTAAACTCGAGGTCAGACCGGATATATAATTCATGCTCCAAGTGAGTAGGAAAAAAGGATCAAATTGGGGCCGCGTTAGTTCAACGCAGAGACGACCGGTGGAGCGGCGTATCCACAACATACACTCCCAGGATTCCTTGATAGCAATGAGCTACATGGAAATCGCCGAGAGAAGCGACCCACCGGGGATTTCCCAAAAACAGAATCCATATATTGCTGAACATCCTACGAAGGAGTTGGTGTGCTTGGTTGGGTCTGATTCGATAGAGATTCCTACCCTAAATTCAGAAGTCTGTGGACATTAGATACTTTAAACGGGCGGGAGCTAGGACAGTGGACATACAAGATGGTTACATAGATAGACGGTCGCGAAATGTGAATCACGGTATTTCTCCTGGATTTGAGTCGCAGGGATTAGCTCTAGGATGCTCGTTATAAACACCCCGTTTTCACAAGCGGCGGCACAGACCATCGTGAAAAACAGCAGCGTGTATACCAGATCGACTCGCTGTCGCATAGAGCTGCACAACATTCGGATGGCTGTAGCCGAGATTCATATTGACAGGTGAAGCAATGGGATGACCGCTCACAGAAGCCATGAATATCGCGAAATATCTTCCCGCCATCCCTATTAAGGAGAATGAGTCCCAAGTCCAATGAAGCAAGAACGGTGACACACCTTTTCGGCGTTCTCCCCCTGATATACGGCGACGGTCATCTTCGACTTGGAGCCGTGAGTCCGCGCGGAGTAAACCCGTCTCATTGAATTTCTTCTGTACAATCGATTTACTATCCCAGACCCGGACAGGCATATTTCGTGGTGGAGATCCAGGTCTTCCATTGGGACCATCCGAAAGTCTGGCTCCGTCGCTAATCAACATCGCTCAGAGCGTAGAATATCACTGCGCACCAGACGGAGCCGTTGGAGCTGTCTGCGTGACATTCGTGATACTCTTGAATTTCCCGCCGGCGACGACGAGGTGGTGCGCCTTCGGGAAAAAGGCGCCCGTATATCTGGAGGAGGAGGGTGAGAATCTCTCTGAAGGGACAACCGCGGGTACATACTGATCATTACGAGGGCCATCCTCGTCTAAGCTCGACTCGGAGAGGAATTCGGATTCCACGGGGGGCCCGTCGTCCATGGATTGTGAAGGTAGGAGAGAGAGAGGCGTTAAGCGCCCATTGCTGTGCCGTGTTCTAAATTCGCCTCAGAGCTGTCAGATGGCGGTGTTTAGCTGTGTTCTCGTGACGCCCAGGGTGGGAAAAACTTATACAGCAGTTGATATAGCCGGATGCAGCGATGTTGAGGCGATGAGATGGCACAGTGAGGCGGAGTCGGCTGCGGGATTGAGTCTCAGAACAATTCCGGAGTCAGTTACTCCGTCCGAGCTGTAGAAAAGATTTCGCGAGGAAGCCAGAACAGGCAAACACGGGAACGGGCTGGAAACGGTGGCGCAACTGAACACCGGAATAGGAGTTCGGTACGCGTAGATTGGAGCAAAGTGTTCAGGCCGTGGATGCCTTGAAGTCTAAGGCAAGGACTCTGATTCACGTCGTCAAGGTTGGGTACCGAGCTCTGTGAGATGGTTCTGGTGCAAGCGAGGGAGGAGATCGAACATCTTTGACCGCTTGCGAATATGCTGCCTTGTGTGAACATCAATATCCTACAAAAGAAAATCAGCATCTGAGATTAGAGAAAAGGGGGCAAGAAGAAGACAAAGATACCGTAAACCGGATCCGGACGCCCGGAATCAAAGTCATATTTCCGGCTTCTGGGGCAGTCTGCCTTCAAGCTTGCCTATAACGTGAAGGGGGCGGGTTAAGCACCAGGTCTGATTCCCCGGGTACTACGGGTTTCGTTATTCTAATAGTTGTGACATATCGTCGTTTAAGAACACTTTCGCCGATCCATTCGAACGCCGGGACTCGAACCCGGGTTCCCGCCCTCAGTCTAGTTCGATTCTTTTCGACGTGAAGCGGGCGCGTTCCGTGTACACGTCCGAATAATTGTGATTGATCTAAATCTCCTATGCTGCAGACAAATCAGCGCCGCGGTTCATTCTGAGATCGGAGGAAACACACAGGAGAGGCAGCAAGAAAAAGGCATACGCATTCACCGAATTCGGACGCCGGGAGTCGAGCCCGAGTGTCTCGCCGTACCTGGAGAACATTCGTACAGTCTGGGCGCGGGTGATCCGTGCATCACATCCGAATTCTCTGTAATGCTGGGTACCCAGCTATTCGAGGGAGAATGCAGACCGGATAACCTCATGAATCCGGAACGAATGACGACAAGCTCAGGCGACCTCATGATTTGCGCTTGGCGAGCTGCGAGCCGGGGATGGGGTCTGGACTGGACTGGACTGGTGTGGGGCGATTCTCCGCGGGATTTTACATCATTTTCAGGAGCTGTCGGGGTGATGGGGCGCATCAACCCCGATGAGTCGTGATTCACACCAGAAAGAGCCCGCGTCGTGTCACCCAGCCAGTGATTAACAGACGAGGAACGTAGCACAGTCGTTAAAATTAGATCTTGGCATGGTTAGGATCTAGAGCGGGTCTTTTTGAGAGACGTGGTGGACGTGGTTATGAGGGAGAGAGAACGAAGGCTGCCAGGAACTGATGTCAAACAGCGTGGTTCGAATGCCCGCAATCTTTCACCTTACCTTTCACGAACAGAAGTTCCTGGGTCGCGCGACAACCATGCGTTCAATGATCAGAAGGGGCATCAGTTCAGCGAAGGTTCTGGTTCCATGACGTCGTGGGAATGACGCGTGTTGACTTCCTTTTGGTTCTTCATATTTAGCTCATTGCCTCTTTGTCTCCCTCATCTCTCCGCCTCCCTCCCTCCCCGCTTGGTCCCGCCCCACGACAGCCATGTTCACGAAAATCTGGCGCGCCTCACCCCATCCTTCACGCACTCTCTCTCTCTAATCAATGGATATCATTGACCCCCGTAGCCTCACCCTGGCGCTTGGCGTCTCAGCAGCCCTCTCTCTCTCCGTGAACGCATCCAATCCGGCAGACGACAATTACGTGGAGCAGCATCTCGTCCGGCCCGTGCGCTTGCCTCTCCACCTCCCCACACTCTCACTCCCCCGCTCATTCCTTTCGTGGCCCGCAGAACAACGCCTTCGCAATCGCCAATAGTGTCGACCCCACCGCCAACACCCTCACGCTGGCCATCTCCGCCATCTCCTCCGTGGCTGCCGAGTACGCTTCCTCCTCCCTCGAGGACCCGCGTTAGCTAACCCGCGAACGCGCAGAGACGACTACACCCTCCAATTCGTCAACGTGAGCGACATAAACCAGGTGTATGCCACCAGCGGATCGTTCGCCATCGGCGCTGAGGCCAGCTCCAGCGCTCCACCTCCACCGCCAGCCGCAACTCCAGTGCGAGCGCCACCGGCGGTGCGGGCGGTACGGAGAGTGCGAGCGTGAACGGGATGGCGTCCTCGGCGGGATCAGACAGCGGAAGCGGGAGTGTTCGGCCAACGTCGTGCGTGCCTTGCCCTATCACTATGAGCGCACGCTAACTCCCGCTCGCAGCACCGCGCCATCTTCCTCCGGTTCCGCCTCCGCCTCCGCCTCGGGCTCGGCGCCGTCCTTCTCCGGCATCGGCGCCCCCAGCAGCGCCGCGCGCACCCGCACCCTCCCCGCCGCCGCCGCAGCGATCGTGGCGCTCGTCGGCATTGCCTTCGCGCTCTGATCGCGCCATCGCACTGCGCATGTGCGGTTAAAACACGGCTCAGCGAACACGGACACGACGTATCTCTTTGATTCTCGCTGTCGCTCTTCTTTTCTCTACCGTCGTCGCTCCGCGCTCTCCGCTTGCGCGTCCCGTCGTTTGTGCTGCGACGCAAGTACGTTATCCGCGCACACCTACCGTTGTTTTACCGGAACTATTGTTGTGCCTTTTTGGCGTAGTTTGGTGTAGGTCTTTTTGGTTGTGTGGAATGCATGATTTACCCTCCTCCCTGTTACCCATGTCATCGCATACATGGTGGGTAAGGCCGTTGGTCTAGGTCGATAACTAACTCGCTGCCCGCGCTACGTGCATGGAACGCCGCCGTCGTCTGATATGATATGAATCGAGCTGAGTTGAGATGGCATCCATCTACCTTATCTACGCGGGCGCACCCCATGTCTGAATCGATACGTTCAACTCCAGAACCCAACCCAGCTCGCCCTAATTTTGCTGCGATGCTTCAGATCTATATACCCCGCGGTGCACTAAAAGAAAAAAAAAATCGGACTGGCTATGGCTCGAGCCTGAGTCGAACGGGGGGGGGGGGGGGCTGCATTATGACAAGATGAGCTGGAATAGGTGCGCAGGTGCGGACCACTCCGCTCTCGAGCCATATTGACCCTCCTTAAGGACCCCTATTTATACTGGAAATTCCGCCTACGCATTTGGAAACGAGACGATTCCTTGATTGTGTATTTTATACGCGTGTGAATTAACTTGTCTCGGTGCTTCATCGGTTGTCCGGTCGACCGACAAGCGGAAGGCGAGATCAAATTCAAAGGCTGCTTGACAGGAATATTGGATAAATACTACGAAGTCGAGATAATACAGATAGAGTACACTCAGTACCAGAATGAGTGTAAGTTGCATACTGATAATCTTCCAGGTTCTGGACGGTTCAAGCTCTTCGTTATTGAGCAGGTGGAAGTTTTCCCGACCGAGGGATGAATCGAAAAGCTAACATTTGCGCGGATGAGTTCTAGAGTGAGGCATAAATCAGACGGCTCACTTGAACCCTCGGCGACTACGTCCCGCAAATATTTGTCGCTAGAGAGATCTCGGACTCGTCCTTTTCACTCAGGTCTTGGACTACTTGAGATCAAGATGGAAATCTTCGGATGTGATGTATGATCTCCCCGTGTGCAAACGAACCATCCGACTCAAACACAACCTGGAACAGGGGATATCCCAGCTCTCGGGCGATGTCTTGGCTGTAAGGGTCATAGTCTTTGCCTTCATGAAATTGGCAGATCCCGGTTAGAAAGCACCTCCACAGCAGTCAATGGCAACGATCTTGAGGGGTGAGTTAGCAACGAGTCTGATTTAGCTGAGTGATTCGTCCCCAGAATGATCTCGAAGTCCGCAAGTAACCTCAGTGTAATGGGAATGAGACGAGCTCAACGCTTGAAGGTACGAGCCCCGCGGTATACGAACTGTAAGAGCCTGTTCGGCTGCAGATTCTGGCAGAATCTCAATGTTCAATTTGTGAGACAAGCTTTGTTTAAAGGCATCAAATTAAAGTAACAGTGCTTATATTAGTATGCAGGTACCGTAGGCCCATTATTTTACCTCAGCTCATGCAGTTCAAGGCTGTTTGAGGTTTGAGAATTTGTGCAAATTTCTAACTAAGGAAATAAAATCTGCCCAGAATCTGCAGCCGAACAGGCTCTAAAGCGACTTCTGTGCGTGTGAGGTCTCGTTGCAACTTGGTTTTACGCAGATGGACCTCGCCCACACCACACCCGAGCTGCCATTTTAAGTTCGTTGAGGAGTCGGATTCCAGATTCCCCATGCAAATAAAACACAGTTGGGCCGAGACTGAATGATATTAAGTCAGCTGCGCGTGGGAACAGGAATTGAACTCACCTCAGGTACGCACCATATCAGAACGAAAAGAAAAATATACATCGAACAAATCGAGATGTCGGCCGCGGGCGTCTTGCTGGAACTCGCAAGGCTCTAGCCGCGTACGTGGAACGGACTTGGTCACGATAATGGCGCTGGCGCTGCGGGGACCTCAGGAGGGCGAGCTTGCAGCGCAGTAGAAAGCTGGAGGGGCATATGCACCTCACCGGTACGCTTGAATCAGATGCAGCGCTTGACAGCGCCCAACTCCAGTGCGCGCCCTTGAATGAATATCTATTCATGCAGGGTACATAAATTCGATTTAAGATCGTGCCAATGGTATCCCGAAGTGATTCCAGTCGTCTTCTCAAGTCGTCTTGGCCCGGCGGCTGGCCACGAAGACCACGCACTTTCCTCCGGGATCTCAGCATCAGTATCCCCGGGCAGTTGCATTGCTGTTCCTCGAACTTCGAGCGCGCCTCTACCATCCTGAGTCCACAGCAAGCACGGAATCTCGACCTGTGGTACTCGTCAGCGTCGCGCGATGCAGGACACAAACAATCAACTTGCCTGCGCGCGATCGTCAACGATTGCGTACTCTTCGCTCGCACCGACGTCGCGCAGAACTCTTTTTGACTGTACGCAGATAGTGCTCCTCGAGCTCTGCAAAAATCGACTGAAATACATTCAGACGCGCACATCTTGTGAAAAAACACGCTTTACTCGTGCATGCTTCCTCATCGTACGCTTGGCCCTCTTTGCCTCGTCTCCCGTCGTCGAGACCCATGGACACGCAGATGACGCCGGGAGCGACTACACTTCTGAAATTGCGTCCCATCCTAAGCTACCAAGACGTAGACCCTTACCTCAGGATGAAGCATGCCACATCCAGCGGCATTCCCCATGCCACGGAACACCAAGCTCGCACCCCCGACTCTCCCCAATCGCGCCTATCGCGCAAGATGAGGCCGTCCGTGCAGGCCCCATCGAAGCCGCACGGCGTGGCGACGTTGGGTTGCGTGGATGGGCAAGTGTGCCACTCGCACTCGCGCACGCACCCGACGCATGTCTACTGTCTGCGTGCGCTGGCACGACTACGACGCGACCGCGACCGCGTTGACTGCGGAGATATGAGGTCGAGCTACCACGGTGCGCGCGCGCGCTTCCGGGGACGAGCTGCACTGCGCGAGCGAAAAGGAACCGGAGCTCGCAGGCCACCACTCGTGAGGCGGGACTCGTCCACACCAGGTATCATTCGACGCTACTCATCGCCCCCAGTCATCGCGGGGTCCGACGGACATCCCAAGGCGCACACAAAATGGGTTGCATTATGGCTGCAAAATGCACGGCGGCGATGGATTAAAACCAGCGGCGATGGTGCATTAATAAAGTAAAAGACATAGAAAGTCCGTTGGAAATGAAGCAGC
Source organism: Mycena vulgaris (assembly GCA_029204335.1). NCBI lineage: Eukaryota > Fungi > Basidiomycota > Agaricomycetes > Agaricales > Mycenaceae > Mycena > Mycena vulgaris. The sequence goes on from JARGYA010000220.1 coordinate 46,189, forward strand.
GGTAGGTGTGTACCTGCGTAGCAGAACGAGGAAAAGGATATTGTAGCGCCGAGGAACAGCCATCAAATAATGTGGTGGCGGTGGTGGTGGCTAGAAACAGTCCATGTCCGTGCGCGAGGTTATGCGATTCGATGCGATGTGGGTTGATGCAGACTTGGCGCACGAACGCGAATGCGGCGTCCACCCGGCGCGGCTACGATGGCGGCTGCGGAGATGTTGCGGGTGCGCGACGCGTTTTTGAGAAGAGGGCGGACGGCGCGGCCCTGCGAGCGGGCATTCAGCATGTATACAAAGGAGGGAGATGGAAGGAAAATGGGACGCAACTCCATACGATGATGGCTTTATCCCGCTCGCGCTGGCGCTCTGCGACGCGGCGCTGCTGGCGCTAATCTAGACCCGACGGTGATTGCCTGTTGACATCGCGCACGTTGATGAATTGTAGCCGGTCCTGCGCAGCTCGCATTGGCTAATGCACCGGAGGGGGGGGGGGGGGCGGCGGGGATGGTGAGCGTAAGGCCTTTGGCAGCGCAGAGTCAATGCTACTCGCGACCGCCAGGGAAGGGTGCTGTTCTCGTCGAACATGAAGATGAATGGGGTAACGGAATACTGCGATGCCGTAGAGAACGCGGTGTGGAATTGGGGCGCAGAAACGAGGCGCGGCGCAACACACGGGTTGGAGGAGGTACTGCTCAGGTGATGCTCGTCTGTCCGAGTGCCGGAACTGTCGCATTGACGGAGAGCACGAACGCGAGGATGAGGCTGAGGTTGAACGAGTGATTAGAGCGAGAGGTGGAGGCGGGTGGGTTACACACCAGAGCTGAGGGAGCAAGGAGGGAGAGAGCAAGTTTGAGGGAGTGGTGAAGGCCTTTGGCAGCGCAGAGTCAATGCTGCTCGCGACCGCCAGGGAAGGGTGCTGTTCTCGTCGAACATGAAGATGAATGGGGTAACGGAATACTGCGATGCCGTAGAGAACGCGGTGTGGACTTGGGGGACTTTTTCGTTCAAGAAAGAGCCCAGAGAAAAGGAAAAACAGAGAGAGAAGGACATCCACCTCCACCCGCGCGCGCCCTCACCCGACGACCGGCCTCAGAGCCGCTTTGGTTTCACGCTGCGCAAGAAGGTCTCGCTCGCGTTGCTCTTGAACAGCAGCAGCAGTGGGCGCAGAAACGAAGAGCGGCGCAGCACACAGGTCGGATGAGGATGATGCTCGTCTGCCCGACTCGGAGGCGCCGGAGCTGTGTACATTGACGGAGAGCGCGAGGATGAGGCTGAGGTTGAACGAGTGATTAGAGCGAGAGGTGGAGGCGGGTGGGTTACACACCAGAGCGGAGGGAGAGCAAGTTTGAGGGAGTGATGGTGAGTGACCGTCACCGTGACACATAACCCTTCGGCCGATCACGCCCGCTCTCGCTCTAACCACCATCTTCAAGATCTTGTGGACCATTGTGGACCAACCGGAATCCAACGCTAACCTTTGATAATTAGGACTCGGGCTAGACTGGAATTCAACTGCCTATGTGCTTCATTCGATGAACTGGATGCAGCCTGAAAAAACTGCTCAGTGCTTGGTCTCCGACTCTCCGCGCAATGTCTGCCTAGGAATCTATTAACCTGGATATGATGTGGGATACGTGTCGCCTCCGTATTTCCTCAGCACTTCCAGCCAATACTGTCTCTCCGAAATTAACTCCAGCCCTGCCGTTTCTCTCCCCTCTTCGCTTCAAATGTCACCCATGCCTCGAGCTCTCAGGGGATACAACAGATGGCATGTGGTATGCGTATAAACCTCGCTCACATACGCCGTAACTGGGGAGCCGCAGCGAGCTCCCGGGGCTCGATTCCCCGCATCTAAATTCCAGATCGGTGTGCACCAACTCCTCGTTCTGCTCGTGTACTCTGGCTTCGCATTTCGATCACCACACTTTTAATATCCACCAGGAGCAACACACCAATCGAGTTTGAACTTCCCTAATAATTGCGACACCCATGGTCTCGTATTCCCCGTATCTCCGCCCTCTCGCTTGAACTTCATTTCGCGTTTTCGTTTCAAGCTACGCAAGGCGGAAAAGGGCTTGTACATGGTGTTCAGAACACGCTGGCTCCACCGCAGTTGGTTCCGGTCGAACCACGGGCACTCTGGAATGTTTCTCCCACCGACAAATTGACACCTTGTGTACCAGCTCTGATGTACGAAAACCCTCGCTCCGTGCACATCATCTCGCACCCAGTGCCAGTCAAGCACCGGAGCTCGACCCACCTCAGCTGAATAAGCACTTCACTCGACAACCTTTTTTCAGCACAACCATCCCTGTCTGCAGTCTCATTCCCTCTCTCCCTCGCCTCAGGCTGATACAGAACGAACTGCATTCGGACAGGCTCTCTATGTATGGTTCCAGTTTTCCTTCGGCTCAACGTACTCGGTTGTTCGGGAATGGCGGAGCTAACAGCCTGCTCCACCGCTGCTGTGATTCGGGATACACCCTTAGCCGCAGCGCCAGCGCCTAGACGCAAGCTGAATCCAAACTCCATTCAATCCGACTCTCCACTCTTCCAATCTCCATCTGGCTATCTATAACCATGATGGTGCTGGATTGGGCTGCGGACATCAACACTCAAGATTCGATGATAGCTTTCAGTCCGGTTTCTAGTTGTCTTGGTCCAATCTGAGCCTCAGAATAACTTGTGGAGGCACCAAGCTTTTCGTGTACAGCCTCGCCCGGAGTGACTCTCTGCCTCAGAAGATTATTATGGGAACCAATCCCTCCGCCATAGACTCGGTGTGCCAGCTCACCGCCTCGGCATCGTTGCTATGACCTGCTAGGCTAATATTTTCTCACAGTGGACTTCCGAATGTCACGAGAACACGGCTGGACATCGCCATCTGATAGCTTTGAGAACACGACATAGTGGGCGCTTAACATCTCTCTCTCTTACCTTGACGACCGATGGACGACGGGCCCCACGTTGAAGCCGAATTCCGCTCCGAGTCGAGCATGGACGGTGACGGCCACCGTGATGATCAGTCCGTGCCACGCACCTGTCCTCTTGGAAAGGTGTTCACCCTGCTCCAGATACACGGCCGCGTTTTTCCCGAAGGCGCAACATTTGGTTGTCGCCGGCGGGAAATTCAAGAGCATCATCAATATCACGCAGGCAGCTCCAATGGCTCCTCCTGGTGCGTAATTCTATGCAACATTCTGAGCGATGTTCATTAGCGATGGGGCCAGACTTTCATATGATTCCGATGGGAGACCTGGATCTCCGCGAAGAAATACGACCGCGGCACAGATCAGGTGTGGTATATCCCCGGGAAGGAAGAGCGTCGGTGAGACGGGTATATTCTGCTCGGGTTCACGGGTCCAAGTCCAAGATGACCGTAGCCGTATATCAGGGGGAGAACGCCGAAGAGGTGTGTTGCCGTTGCTTCTCCGTTCAAAATTTCTTCACCCTCGTTCGTAGGGATGGTGGAATGATATTTCGCGATATTCATGGCTTCGGTGAGCCCATATCTGCTGCATGGGGTTTTGAAATTGAGCGCCATTTCAGCCATCCCAATCTCGTGCAACCGTTTGCTACCGCGACTTCGTCCGGTATACATGCTGTGATTTTCTATGACGGTGGTTGTCTCTCCTCATCAGCCGGCACTGGGTAACGTGGGAGTGGCATTAGATGTGGTACCCGCACAACATATGCTCGATAAATACCATGGTTCCCATCTATCTACGATATATCTCTACAACTACCTTGTACGTCAACCATCCTAACTCCTGTCGTTTAGATTATTCAATATCTACAGGATACTGAATTTGATGTAAAATCTCTATCAAACCTGACCCAACCAAGAATGCCAACTCGTTCATAGGATGTCCGGCGATACATGTATTCTGTTTTGAGAACATCTCTGGTGGGTTGCTTCTCTCGGCGATTTCTATGTAGCTCATTGCTATCTCAAGTACTCCTGGGAGTGTATGATGTGGATACGCTGCTCCACCGGTCGTCTCTGTGTCTACCTAACACCCCCCACATCTGATCCCTTCGCTCTATACACCTGGTTGGGGGTGCACCTACCATGCTCGCTCGTCGCATCAAGCTTAGAACCGCCCAAGGACTCGAAGATCATGGAGTCAACTCCGTTGGACGTGTATCATTACATCTGCTCCCTTCATCTAGGGTACCTTCGCGACCTCCCGATTTCGCCAGATGCATTAGCGCAAATAGGGGCCATCATTACATGCGCCGCGGGCACTAGAATTGAAGATTCAACGATGATTGCAGGCATCCCGGGAAATGTGTTTCACGACTATGGGTGGTCAGGGAACCATATAGAACGATTGGTTATGGAGGATGGTTGGACGCGATGTGTCTACTTTCACTCTACTTATCATGCTTTACTAATATCGGCATCGGCAGTGTGAACTCCTCCGGTATTGGGGACGAACGAATTCACCGCACAATTGTGTCCACTTGTGATTATTCCCTTCAATCAGGCGACTGGCTCGCGCAGGCCAATTGCATCTTCAATCACCTCGGGATAACCTCCAACTACAGTGATTGCGGTAAGCTCACAGTACGTCCACTCACCCAATACTGAGCACTGTTGCGACCAGTCTTGGTGCAAAGTATTCAATACCAACTAACACTGTCCGACCGTGGCAGCATCCCTTCAGGATATCTATTTCTCTGTCCCTTAACGGACCTTCAATCCGAAATCCCTTCATACTTCTGGCTTCCAGGGTGCCTGGCATACTGGTCCCTCGACCCGTCGGGTGCCGAGCGCCTGAGAACCAAGGATGCGGAAAAACTCGGATTTCCCCGTTTTGAGCTTGGTTGGGAGGTTTGGGGACGGTCCTGGGAAGAAAGTGTCTATACCGGGATCCGCCAATTTCATGAAGGGAAGGGATTTGATCCTTACAGCCAAGACGTCGCCCGCGAGCTAGGATTTCCCCTGTACCAGGTCTCACCTGAGGTGAACGCTCAATTTACATCCGGCGAGTTTAAAAATAACCTCCGAATCTACATTGCTCTTAATCTCAAATAGTTCAAGACATGAGTGCAGAGGGCGAACGGAATCCAGCCGTCTCTGATGATCAATGCCAGCAGGACGCAATTGGTGAGCCAGTTAAATTATGACTCGCTTCTGGGACTAATCCGCTCACATTCAGACCTCGATTCACCGCTCGCTCGGGAAACCTTTCAACCGTTCGATAACAGAGAGCTCCAACCGTCCAGAAGCTGGAATATTATCGCGGGCCTTCAATTTACGCTCATTCTGGCACTGTGTATATTCTATCTGTATGACTGTATGCATTCGACTTTGTAGTATATATTCCTGCCAAGTCGCCTTGGACTTTATCCATCGCTCACCTAACTGGACATCCGGGGACGAATAAATTTACACGCTCATCTTTTCCAGCCAGTGCACGTTAAGACAGAATCCTCTGTGGTCGGAGGTATACGTGCCCCTCAGGCTTCGGGATTTCCGGTAACCAAAATAAGGTACACGAGATCTAGAGGGATCGTATGCCCGAGAGCGGAGTGGGTTTGCAGTGCACATCGATTACACTTGCAACTGCTCCGGCTGGACGCACGGAGTGCAGCCCCCGCTCGCCTCGCACTCGAGCCCCGATTTTATCAGACGTGATTGTGAGCCACAGATAATCGCTCGCCGCGATAGCAGCATTGCCTCTCTTCACGAATTCTTGCACAGAGATGAAGGTACTAACGAGAGCTCTCAGCTTATGTTATAGCAGTGACAACAGGCTGGGTTCTTTGGCATCGTATCCTGGGTGGGCGGGTGAGATACGTGTAATATCAACATGTCTTGAACTCAGCCTGATTCGCTCATATCTACTAATCATAAGCAGCACACAGGCCAGCTGGACGAATGGGACGCAGACAGCAGACAGCGGACAGACGCCGGCGGCGCTGCGGCGCATCATCCCAGGTGCGGGCGTGGCGACTGAGAGCCCGGGCTAGTGACGCCTTGACATCCACACCACTATGAATACAAAGCAGAAAAGATCCCCATGAAGTGCCAACAGAACGATACCAACATCAAAAGGGATCGAGGAGAAATTACATACACAGTCTGTCACGCGAGCACAAACGCGACGCCGACGCACGCGAGATAGCCCCGGTACGCGACGCGCTGGGGGGCGAGGGCCGGAGGAAGAGGTTAGCGGGGCTCATAACTAAAGGAAAGGGAAGGGACGCACTAGGTGGCTTCGCGCTTCCGCTTACGCGCCCCGCGGCACCTGCGCCTGCCAGTGCGCTTGCGCTCGCCTCAACGATGGCGAGAAAACCGCGGATGGCGTGCACCGTGGATGTTGCTCTCGGTGACGGTTTGAGTACGTACTATCCTCCGCTGCCGCGACACTCGCTATTGATTATTGGCGAGGATGAATGGGAGTGGAGCGGAGGAGAAGGTGGGACTGCGGTACTGCGGGAGACGCAGCACATATGCACTTGACGAGAATGTGCTGCGGGCGGGGAGGCGAGCAGGCGAGGGCAACACATGGGGCGGGGGAGGCGGCGGTCGGGTCACGGAGTTTGGGACGTTGACGGAGAAGCCGGGGGCGAGGGTGTGGCTGCGGGTCCAACGAACGATCAGCGCTCAGCGCGGTCAAACGACGCGGCTCGGGAGGATGCGGGAGAGAGGGGTGAGCGGTGATCAAGAATGACTCCTTCGCACGATGGCATGGAGAATCAGCCATCTAGAGGCTGATGGCGGTAACTCAGTACACTCGCGCGACGGGGCGCTGTGACGAACCACGGGCGGCCTGAAAGCGATGCGCGCATACCCGAGATTCCGATGGTGACGCTTCCCGAAGTGTACTGCGGGCGGCGCTGAAGCAGCACTGGGTGAAAGGCACGCAGTCGAAGCGCATGCAGAATGTATGGGCTGATCATGAGGGTGAGGGAGGATAAGAAGGAGATGAATACGAAGCGCGCTGCACCTGACGACGGTGCGTCCTGAATCCACACTGGCACGTCCCACATGCGTACCAGAGGGAAGGGAGAGCGACGCACGTAGTCAAAGTAGAAGAAGCCCCTTGTCGCGGCGGCCGGCGTGTACTTGGCGCGTTGAGGAAGGCGGTCGTGGTCGCGGCACGGAGCGAAGATTTGGCGAAGACACAGCTGGGCCGTGGGAGAATCGGGACACATGGACCGCTAATCCGGGATGACCCGTGTGTTGAACCTTCACAAGCTCACTGCAAGTCCACATGTCGCTCAACGCGCGTCACGCATCAGCTGAAATTCGAAGCGATGACTGGCCCCCCTCTTCAAGTTTACGAGCTCCATCTGCTGAAGCCTACTTATGACTACGAGAGACTACGCTTCAGCCAGCAATCTCTCAGAGTCTCACTGCGGGAGTGCGCACTCGGAATCGATATCACACGACGCCGCGTACACACCACTGACAAAGGACCTGTGCCCACCCACGGCGCGAGAAGGAAGTGTTACGGCCCTGCCTGAACTCTGCAGGCGCTGCGCTGCGCTGCAAGATCAAATACCCTCGCAGCTCCGTGTCGCCGCAAACAACCGAAACTAAATCTAACCCAACCTAATCCACGCCATTTTCCGGTAACATGGCACGACCCTCCCCCTCTCGTTTCGCTCGCACGGTCTAGGTATCTCTGTTAAGTTGTAGACTCCTAGAGGACTCGAAGGACTCGGACAGGCCCGCACAGATGAGGGGAACGCTAAGATTGCAGATCCAGTACATCATGTTTGTGCGTATTAGATATCAGTAGCGTAGTGATCGAGCAGGATTATCGGGCCGATTTCCAACAATCTCGCGTGCCCGTGAGGACCTCATTGAGCAAGCGCAATCCAGATCAAGGCATGTTCATTTATTGGATGCCTAATAGGAATCAGTGAGGGTGGATCGAGACCATATTGCTTCCGTAAGCGGGTCGAACACCACGCGTGTAGAGCGTTCAATTCACCGGCGCGCGGGTGTAGAAGGCATGGTGCTGTTATGACGCAACCGCACACGCTCATTAACCATGTTGCACTAGGGATGCAGCCTCAGTTCCGGCGCCATCTCTGTTCCATACCAATACATACTGTCTCGGAATATTGATGTCATTGGGGGAAGCCTCCAGTGAAGGATCTCCAGCCCCTTTTTGGAGGCGCCGAATGGGACTCGACTGGTGCCTACTGAGGTGAGCTCGCGTGTCATAGGAATTTTCTTATGGAACACCTAGGGTCTCGATCCAGCCAGGTAAGTTAGCTAAGCCCACCCATGTCGTCGGCTCACCCACAGCTTGTAGACCAGTGTGTTTGGCTTTCCCAACGGTATCCAATCACAGCAGGCGTTGCTATATTGCCCCACCCACCCATCTCTACAATGCGGCAGATGCGAGATCTATTGGTGACTGGAGTGGCATTTCGCCACGCGGTGGTCCTGAATACTTTGCTTGCAGCACATGGCTTTTGACGGGGAGCTGTGTTCCCCGGTGCCGGAACATATCAGACCCTCCGAGGAGCAGCAGGTGCAGGCGGGGAGTCTGCGCAGGGCGGTGGGAAGGCGGCAAGGGTAAGCACAGAAAATTGGAGTGGTTGAGTTGCGGGTGGTGTGGAGTGTTTATAATAATAGGTCAGTGAGTTATGGGGCAAAGGGATTTTGACGCAACAGTGACGTTGACGCTTGCAGCGTCAGTCTGCGTCAGTCCAAATTTGGGCATATGTTGAACTGACCTTATATGGTCTCTCTCAGCTTCTATCTTCCGTATTCACCGTCTCTGGGTATGAATTAAGTCTTTGCCATCGATTAATGCTCGAATGTTGAGTAATAAGGCCGTCAAACTTGAAGATATAAAAAATAACTTCTTGCAGCGTCAATCTGGACTCTCAGTATGTCCTGACAGGTTTTTGAAAAAAAACTTTTTTCAAAAACTCTTGTCCGCACGACTAGAGAGTAGCTGGGGCCTGGTCTAGTATGTTAGTTCAGCTCAGTCGATTGTGTCCTCGCCAGTCTTTTGTTTCCATCATGTTACGTGCTGTGAGTTCGAACCCCACCGTATTTTCCTTTTTTTGCCCTCGTGTCATCTGATTTGCGTCTCCCCTTCTTCTTTCCAGCTCGCCCCCGATTTTCTCAACGTATATCGCGGATATCGAAGTACTCCATACTGACGGGAACCTGGCACCACGCCCAACTAACACCTCGTCGTCCGCTTCACGAATCAGGACATCATCGTCAAGCCCGCCCAATTTTTTCCCTGACCTTCCGCACGCTCACGCGAGCTGCTGCGCTACGACATCGGGCACATACTTTTCAATGACGGCAGGTTCATAGACTACACAACAGGTCTCCTCTGCGCACGTCATGCCCTCACCAAGCTCAGCTGTCACCGAAGCAGACAGTACCCTCACCGTGAGCGAAGTTCTCGATGAGGCGAATGGCCTCCCTCGTTTAAGGTGCTCCTCGACATCGGCCTGCGGCGCACGTTGACCAGCTTACATGTATTCGGTGCAATGAAGGGTGCCAGGGACAGCGGCGTCTTCATCCCCGCTCCGACAAGTGTTTCCCCGGCTACGACCCAGAGAGCAAGAAGCTCGACACTGAGGTCCTGAAGACGTGCAGCTTCAGTGTCTACATCAAGTGCATGGAGTCTCGAGGGGGAGGAGAATCACGCGCAGTATGTTCCCTACTAAGCTACCTCTCCAACGGCACTGGCTCGGAGGATATGGAGAACATCTCCAAGTGGAGCCCAAACCGCTCTCCGCGCTACTTTCGATCCCATCGACAACTCAACGGAATGGAAGTCGCACCGCGTAAAACACCGGTCGATCATGCTCACCCACGCCCAGTGACAAGAGTTCAAGGCTGGTGTCGATGCGGCCGCCGAGGACGAGGACAACAAGTAGACGAGTGGCTTTCAAACTCCATGTTATGCAAGTTTTCGGCTTATGTTACATGTTTAACAACGAATGCGGCTATTTTAATAGGTGAACAAGATGTTGGACGGACTAGAATACAATCAATATCTGTGCGCTATTATATGCTATTGTTTCTTTCCAATTGCTCCTGTACTCCCGAAAAATGAACACCTCTTGCGACCTCCTCTGCCCGGACACTCCCTCCCATCTCTATTTAGGCTTTTGCACACTGCGCATGACCGTTGCTTTGGCCCATCCTTCAAAACAAAAGGCGCAGTTCCCCCATTGGAGTTAGTGGCGAGTGGCGAGGCAAATCCCGTCGCTTTGGGTGTCAAGGCCATCATATTATTGATGAAAGCAACTGGAGGAGCCGTGATACGGGATGAGCGGGATGATGACGAGGATTTAGATGGCGCTGCAAGGGATTCAGTGACCGCGGTTCGACGCTCCACTGCTGCGCGAGCTGCAATGGAAGTCGATGATGAAACTGCTCTTCGGGACTGTGCCACGGAAGAAAACGACTCGTCCAGGACAAGACTTGTGTGAGCATCTGAACGAACCACGTCCGTGAATGGTTTGCGTGCTTCAGCACTCATATGTGTTGTTGTCATTTCATTGCGTGCGGCACTCCAAATTTTGTAGTGGGCTTTAAGCTGCTCTGGAATCTTATAAAAAATAGTTGTGCCATCCGCTTTTGAGGACCACCATTTTGCCATCTCTGGGAAATTAGGTGGTCCGTTTGACACAGCAAAATCACCTCCGGGACGAACCGCACCACTGAATAAGGTGTATCCTTCGTCCGTGTGACATGGATTATGCCTCTGCGAGGCGAGAGCTGAACCTTTAGGCTAGGGAAAAAAACAGCTCACCCATATTATTCGATGTTAGGCATTTTTTGGACGCGATTCTTGGGAAGGCTAAATCATTTGGGCCGCCCGTTTGGAATCCCCTTGTCTCATTCTGGAGCGAACTTGAGCTTTGAATGATGATCAAATTTCACCAATGCTCAGCAAGTTTTCCTTCAGAGCATGATTGTCTTTATCAGTTTAACGATTACATAAAGAAAATCTGGCCGATTTAGTCCAACGCTCGCCCTCTAGCATGTGAACGAGCCTTATGATGGGATCATATTGTTTTTCTGTAGGGATTTTTGAATAGAATTTTGGGATTTTAGCGGAATCGGAAACAGCCGATAAAAAAGAGTCGAGTATGTAGCGTTTCAGCGGCAACATAGCGAAAGGCTTTCGGTGCCCATTTGTAGTGTCCTGAAGTCAAAATTTGAACGTCGAGCGGGCCAATAAAAAGTTGTGCACTTGCTCTCCCAGTGTCACTAGTCTATCGGTCAATTAATCCGACCGATTTCATTGATTTCAGGCCCGCATCTGCAATTAGAGATCTTGTAACTTATGCTGCGAAAAACTCCTCAGGGGGTGTTGACACTGCTAAGTCCTCACCAGGGAATTTTTTTTCCTACTTGGGGAGTGCTCTGAACAGATCCCACATCGTCCCGACGCTGCCCGCCAACAGCGCCATCAGTGATGTTAAATCAGATTGCCGTACTTACTCGAATCACACAACATGGAAACCCGCGAATCACGGATCTGTAACATACCGTCATCCATCTGCCAAATGCGGCCCACTCGGGGCGATGTTCCGTGTCGTTCAAGTGCAGAAATTGACAATATTAACCCTCAGTACAGCGTAATACGATGCAAAAGGCAGCAGCATTTCATGAAATTGACATCCAGTATCCAACTTGGTATTAGGGCTTCAACCCGCCCGTCAAACGGGACGGCCGTTGAAAAGACGGCCGTCTTTTTCGACGGGACGGCTCAACCCGTCCCGTCGGGTCGATTTCAACAGAGCAAACGGGACGGGTCCCGCCCGTCCCGCCCGTGACGGCCGTCTCGACGGGTTCAATGAGGTATATATTGGTGTGTCAGTAAATATGAGGGTATTAAAACCCAACTCAAGTTCCTTACTTCCTCCAATGCCCTACAGTGAATTTTGGGGCCACTCGACGAAGCAGAGCGTTCGAGATCATCTGGATGGTCAAAGCGGGCAAAATTGATCGCATCAATCATATCAATCAGCTTACTTTCGCCCCAGGCGGTGAGCGGAGCGAGGGAGGCGCGAAGCGCCGAGCGACTGGGGGTGCCGGGGGATGCTAGAATGAGGATTTGAGAGACGGGGGCCACGACGTTATTGGCAACGTTTCGTCAAAGGGACTCATCAGGTGGCGTTACCCCTTTTATACTAGATCAATGTTTATTGATGGGGTTCGCCCACAACAAACGCGCCAATGTAGTATTCCGGAGTCCTGGGAGGGTCTCGACGTGCAACTAACAGAGTTCTGCTTTTCAGCGCTGTCACTTGATACCTGGGCGCTAGCATACGCGAAGGTTTTACCGAATATGATCAGCGTGAGCAATTCCGGAAATGCCGCCGTCAATCAAAGTTCCTGTGAAGATCCCGGACAGATCAGAAAGGACAGGGGCGCTTCGATCAACGGGTGTTAAACTGGAGCGGAGGCTCAACAGTGTCACTGGCAAGTCTAGTCCTGCAATTAGCAGAAGACACTAAGGTAAGCTCTTGTTTTTTTCGAAATCTGAGTGAGCGCGCCGCCGGGACCCGCGGGTCCCGGTCGGCGCGCGATCGAAGATTGAGAAAAAAGAGATTTAAACTAGTGTCGCTATTGATTCATGGTAGGTGCTCAGCGTGTTTCGGTTGGTGGTATTCAACCGATCACCCAGCGCGGGAGGCTTTTTAAATGAGGCCATGAAACGGAAATCGGGGTAGCCGCCGCCGAATTCGTCCCATGTCTCGCTCAACTCGCGCCAGTACGGGTTCAAATTAATGTTGTCCCATACTGGATTGTGGGTGAGTTTCAAGACATGTAAAGCAGGGTCCCCACTTGTGGTGTTATCCACAGTGGGTTTGAGCGCAGTTGGGCGCTCGACCTTGTATTCCACGCCTTCAAAAACACGTCGGAGCCAACGTCCCGGATACCCGCGTTCCCGGAGCCTGGTCATAAAATCCGTGCGGATATTACAAAAATCAGGCTCCTTCGAGCAGATCCGTATATAACGGACAAGCTCCCCTCTGACCCAAGCACGCTTGGAGTCATCGGAGTGGCAGGAGTTCCAGGGTATGTACAAGTACGCATTCAAAGCCTTCTGGTAGACGGAGGTGACCAACCTGAAGCCCCAGGCGGTGAGTTAATGCGGAGTATTCATGGGGGATGCAAATTTCACCCCAGAGTCAGCCAGATTTGATCAGATTCGAGCGGTATTACCCCAATTTGCGTCAATTCCGAGTAAACCCGTCCAACCCGTCAAACGGGCGGGGACTGGTACCCCGTTGACGGTTCAACCCGTCCCGCACCCGTCCCGTCTAGATCCGGCGGTCGAGCCCAGGACGGGCGGGTCCAAACCCGTCCGTCCCGCCCGTCGACCCGTCAAGAACGGAGACGGGTTGAAGCCCTACTTGGTATTCCAGTAAAGCAATTTGCCTGCTGAGGGTTATTTGAATGACCTGACTAATCTTTAATGACTAATCATTGTTTGTACTTGTAGCAAAATTGGCTGAAATCCAAGTTCTCTAGGGTAGCCAAACCTAAAGGTTCAGCAATGAATTGGAACAAGGGCAAATTTGGTGTATTGTGCTGCCGCCAGAAATTATACCGATTTGTCCGTGCTCCAGACAAGTTCACAAGCGGTAAGGATGTGATTTCAGTTTCGGTTCGAGGACTTGGAGGACGAGGTCGAGGGAGTATGTTGCAGGCGTCCCGGATTTTGTGCGGGAGGTCCGAGATGAAAAATGACTCATGAGTGGGCTTGAAAAGGGATACATTGATGTATCCTGGGCGCGTGCGGCGGGGTTCGTCGAATGGGAGTGACTGATATAGCACGTCGATAATATCTTCAATCCACGGGTCGTAATGGCCGTCGTAGACGATTCCGTCCCTGTGTAGGGACCCGGACTGCAGGGCAATTGAGCTAATTTCGTTTATGAGCGATGGTGACTTACCTCTACATTTTTGCGATAGCAAAAGTCTGAAAGTAGAGCAACACTCATCTCAACTGAAGCACCGAGGGACTTGAAACGATCTCGAACAGGTCTATGCACCGAACCTTCGAGAGAGCTTGTCCCTCTTTCGCAATGCCAAACAGTGAGTCCATATCCTTCAGTTCGTAGCCGGTTGTAGAGAGCCACCCCTGGAGGATCGGAGACCCAACCCTTCCGCACATCCTCGAGCATGAGCTTTGCGGCTTTGTGACAAGCGTCGTCGAATAATTTAAACTTCTTCCGGCTGCATTTGAGATCTGCATGTGTTTTAAACAGAGTCTCGAGGACGGGCGCCAAAACCTCGGGAGGCGGAACATAGCGGCGGACGCACTGCCAAACCCAGTCGGATTTGCTGCGCACTGCCCGATCCCATGTAATACCTTGCTTCCCCAGCACTGCTTCGACGCGAGCTTTGTCAATCTTGTCCGGAACAAGCATGGCATCGCGCAACCATCTTGAAAATTGTTTCGCAAGAGTATGATCTTGGCTGATGTGTTTATTCAGGCGCTCCATCTCGTGAAATATATCCTGAAATGTCCGGGTTGGCCTGTGGCCTATTGGTTCCGCCGGCTGAATGAGAGGGTGATGCCGAGTTGTAGCATCGGCAGATTCCGGCGGTCCATCTTGATACATTGCAATAAGTGCATCGGTATCCGGATCCGCATATTCATCGTCATCTGCATTGCCAACCGGAGGAAGGCTTTGGCTGGGAGTTCGTGGAGGCGGGATCTCGGGAGCAGCAGGAACTGATTCCGAGTCCGAATCCGAGTCGCGGTCGGAACCGGATTCAGAGTCGGAACCGGATTCAGAGTCGGAATCGGAGCCAGAGTCGGAGTCAAGTGCACTCTGGTCAGGCTCGAAAGAATCAGGTCCACTGTTTCTGATGGGTGAAATAACACTCCGGTCCGGGTCAAATCTCTCGCGAGACCAGAGATGATAGATCAACAACCATGTCGAACGGCGGCGGACCCCGCTCCTCAAGAGTTTGCTTGTGGTAATGAGAGATGAATGCCCCCGCAATGACTTTGTCGACAGTGATCAGAGCTCGGTTTTTTGAATTGGAGAGTCGAATTCTCGGTCCGTTGGGCTCTTTCTCGCAAACGGGAAATTCTGTCATCTGTACTGGGAAAAACCCGTGGGCGACTGTAACACCACCATTTCCTAAGGTGATTTCCTCGCCTGGAAGACCTATCTGGGATAATTTCGTGCCGGCTGGAGGCTTCTCCATAATAGCTTTGAAAATATAGAGAGCCAGCCAGGCATTCCGGACTGCGTAAGCCTGCTGATCACTGGAAAGCTCTTGGCACCAGTTAGAACAGCGCATATACTCGAGCGTATCAAATGTGCGCCCAATCACGTCCTCCGAGATTTGTTTGAACGATAAAGACGCATGGGGGATAAGGCCTTTTGATCTCGCTAGAACTCCGAGATCGATCCAGCCATTGGGTTCATCATTATTCGTAGATTTTTCGGGGAGCGAAAGATCCCATAATAGCGTCAAAATATCGAGTGTGCCCTGGATGTGATGTCCGACCTTAACCAGCTGTTTCTAGAATAGAAGGGCCTTCAAAGATTCGGGAACCAAGTTCGCAGTAGAAATATGGTATATCTGGAATTAAACATTGTTAGCAAACGAACAACTACGACGCAAATACCTTTACCCGGAATAGATACACAAAGTCCATGATTGCAATCTGCATAAGCGACGCTGGGAAGTGGCCCGCTCTGCTGGCTCGCCAATCCCACTCCATTGCAAATCCGACAAATATCTTTTTGTCCGCATTAAGTTGCTGCTGGAGATCCGCGAGAATCATTCCGCATGCTTGGTCAATGACCTGTACGGAAGAAGCAACTCGAATTTTTAGACTTGGTACGGCAACTGAGGGAATTTTCGGTGCTCCATGCACAGCAGAGTGAGTGACATTGGTACGCAATGTCGGAATGACTCTCTCGACGAACTGCTGGTCGGCTCTGACATTGTCTGTCCAGAGAAGGGAGATTGGGGGATAGCCGTGTTCGGGCAAAGATTTCATAATCCAACGTAAAGGGCGCTCGGTGTGAAGGAGGTGGCGTGTCGGCGTGAGGACCATCTGCCGAATCTGTTCAAACTCGTTGGTGATTGTCCAAAGACTCCCGAATACTTTAACACCATTCAGCCGCGCTATGCACTTGATGGCTTTGAACGACTGATCCTGCCTTCCCCAGTGATATCAGCAGATGTGATTTAATTTTGACACAAGTTACTGACCTGGAAAGTTTAATTTTTTCGCACAAGTTGCTGTAGAAATAAATTAAAATTTCACACAAGTTGCTGCAGCAGGATTAATCCGAGGCCAAGTCAAAATGAAAGAACTGCGGATGCGAGACTCGAACTACCGACATCAGTAACTCGACCAAATTAACAGGAACCATGTAGCATACCACTCCACTAACTGACTGTTGAGGGCAGCCAACTTATTGCCATCATAACACCAAACTGTTTAAGGAAACCAACACTGAGGGAAAGGTTAGCTGGTTGGGCAAGAAATCATCTTCAAAAAGGAGACATAGAGAGTAGAAAGCATATGCAATTGGGGCAAAATGAATGGTTAGAAATTAGTGGATGGACATGATGTAATGGCGGCAATTTTTGGTCACTGCTACTCCCTGGTAGTGTAGTCGTAAAGTTGGTATACTGATAATTTGCTGCATTCTGTAGATGACAGCAGTCTATGGTTCAATCCCTGATGTTATCCTTCATTTTATTGAACCGATTAATCTGCGCAAGATTAATCTGGCACAATTAAATCTTTTGTCTCAGATTAATCTTGAAATATTAATCCTCCGCCTCTCACGGTCATTGATATAAGCCACTACGGCCTGTGACATACAGCAGCTTGTGTGAATTTTCTTTTTTTTTCTACAGTAACTTGTGTAGAAAATTTAAATTTTCCAGGTCAGTAACTTGTGTCAAAATTAAATCACAGCTGCTGCAACCGTTGCAGTGCAGTGCCTTCCCAGTGTTATTGTGACCGCCGACATGGCCTGATCTTGATGCGGCTGTATGAAACCCATGTACTCCACGTAAACCTTGCTGATGTACCAGCGCGAGGGCGAAAATCCGGCATAGCCACTCTTCTCGGAAAATGAAGAAAATGGTCGCAATGTCGAAGGCCGCTTGTTTGCTGCGAGATCTTTGAGTTCGTGAAGATAATCGCGCTCCGCGAGATCGCGTTTGCGGACGTGTAATTCTCGAAGGATACTCTCCCATGCGTTCGGAGTCAAACTGTGGGCAATCGTGGTTCTAACAAGAGTCATCAGTTTCTTGTCAATTCCGCTGCGATGTGTTAGGAATGCTAGATGGTCTTTTAATTACTGGTGTCAGGGACGAATTGAGTGGTACCGACCAGGAAATTGGTTACGCAAAAGTGGTGGCAGTTGTTTGAGGACATCATGATTGTATATATTGCACGACTTTCCACATGACTTGCGGCATTTTATTCGTTTGGTCAATATGTAATAGCACGAGTCAATATTGACTACTCGACAGGCAACTGGGTTGCTGTTCCAACCTGAATAGGAATCAGAATAATTGGCTGGGTTCAAAGGGAAGCGCGCACCACTATCGGTCATGGTGCCCTTCCCACAGAGAATACAGTTTATTGGGAAGTTCAGCGGTAAAAGACGTGTGGGGATCCAAACAAAAATCAGAGGATAATACAAGACTACAGGGCCGAAGCGAGGGTCCATATTCAAGGGATTGGAATTGGGAGCAGAAAGGTGCCCGTCGTAGTCGGCCTGAAGATTAAACCAGCTGTCGGGGGGTCGGATCCAGAATGTGTGTTTCTTGTTGCAGTCGGGTGGTCTGTTATCAGTCGTCTGATCCATAACTTCCTTCAGTTTCCGGTCTAGATAAGCCTGGAAAATAAGCCCCGGCTCTGGTGTCTCCTCTGCTGGACGCTCGCGGTCACCATCGAAAGAAACACTGGGGTCGCGCACCAACTCGGAGGGAGGAAGCTTCAGTGAGCCGGATGAAACAGAGTCTGACGCTGAAATCTCTGGAGGAATGATAGCAGAGATATGGGGAAGATGACCACCGGTCTGCACACTAGGATTTTCGGGCGCGTCGGAGGACGCAGTGGCTCTCATCTGGCTACTTCCTGTAAAATAATGAATGAAATTTGACAGAGCATGAGTTTTATAGACCTACTAAACATAGGGTAGAACTTCTGGTTGGCGGTTTGGCTCGTAGAAGGAATATTTGTTGTCCGAGCGCTAGATCGGGACAGGCCAGGCTCCCGATCGGTGTCAGCCTCGCTCAGTCGGTGGGCTAGATCGATTTTGAGAAATAGGTTAGGCTTCAAGAGTAACCACGCACCAGTCTTTTGTCTCTTAGCTCGAGGCTGAGTTTCAGGATCAGGCGTAGTTTTGCGCTTCTCGGTGGTTCGGTTGCGGCCAGAGCCTTTGCGCTTCCCCCCAGCGTTATGACCGGGCGCATTTCTGGTACCTCGTGGACGTCCCCGTGGCATTTAAGGAAAGGTGGAATAATGAAAGAAAAAAACGCGAATGATCACAGCGTCACATCACGCATGGGGCGCTAAATCGGCGAGGAAAATGTATTCCTGGGCTGTAGCAGGTCATACTTACATGTACTCAACTATTTAAACGAAGATTGCACGATAAATAATGAAAACGAGCGGATTCCGGGCGTGGGAGTTGGTTTTTGGTCTTGAATTATCACGCTCGCAACTTGAATGCACGCTGTTGATGTTGATGCAGAGCTTTACGGCGGTGCAAGTAGATTTGATCACACCGGGATATTGACTTGGTGGGTGACACACATCTTCATCAAGTTTTTCTCCTCAGCTGCGGATACAGTCAGTATATGCGGAACATCTCTACACTCGACATACATACCGTTCATACACCATACAGAGCTGCACTTGATGAGCAGGCTTGATACCAATGGCGAGAGAGGGCAAAATCGCGCTGGAGGAGAACGTAAAGCTAGCGGAGGGGTCGATACGCGGTCGATACTGCCATCGATACTGATGTCGATACATAAAAGGATTTTGCCATCAGTATCGACAAAAAATCTGTATCGACGCAGTATCCAGTTCCTCCTCCAGAGGAGGAACTCGTCAGAATCCATTTCCGTATCGAAATGGACCCTAACCCTTGCTCCTCTTATGTCGCAGTGCAATCGAGAATTACATAATAATTAATTTCTCCTATCTACGTCTACATGGCTCCTCGAAAGAAAAGCCCCAGCGCTCCTGCCGCTCCACCTGGCCCGCGCAAGCGAACCGCAAGGGCCAAGGGGAAGGCCGCGGAAAGAGCGAAAAAAAGGCCAC
Organism: Mycena vulgaris; assembly: GCA_029204335.1. NCBI lineage: Eukaryota > Fungi > Basidiomycota > Agaricomycetes > Agaricales > Mycenaceae > Mycena > Mycena vulgaris. The sequence continues at coordinate 65,475 of JARGYA010000220.1, forward strand.
CAAGAAGGCTGAAGTCAGCAGCGACGACAGCCAGTCGGAGGAGGAAGTCGCCGATGCTCCTGGTGCATCCTCCGGCCTAACGAAGATACCCATAAAGTGAGCGAGCAACCTGCCGATCTAAAGGACTGCCCTCACCTGTGGTCCAGCTGGAAAGACCCCGCGCGCAGCGAGAAGCTTTTGGCGCTGATTGGGGAGAATAAGAGCATTAAACAGGCCATTTATCCTCCGTGCGGCGCGAACGCGTCTACGAAGAACGGCGGCGGGAAAAAGAAGGTCGAAGCGCTCTGGAAGCTGTGCTCGCTGCTTCTCGAGGGCGACGACAAGTACACGGAGGCCCTTGCCGCTGCGACTGCCGGCAGCGCAAAGGACAGGGCTTCATGGGCAAATAAGATAAAGGCTCATCTTCGAACGTAGGGACACTCACCACGCATGCTATGAACCCGCACTGAATCTCTCTGTAGCATGGCCAAGATCTCACGCAAACACGATGCCGCTATGAGCGAAACTGGTGCAGGGATAGATAATGTCGCACAGATCGACAGGTCAGTGACAACCGCGTTCACAACGAAGTGGGGTGCGTACCTGTACACGTACAACTCCAGTGGATAATTATACAGCCCCTGACAGACGAGATTGAGGCCGACTGTCCGTGGTACTTCGAGATGCGCAATCTCATCTCGGAGCGCCCGAACCTCGTCCTCACCGGGCTTGGAGACAGCACTACACCCATCGATATGTCGGTTATCATGGCGGGCCCTGCCGCCGTCGTTGAGGAGGAGGAGGAAGAGGAAGGGGAGAAGGACGACGATCTCATCTCGGGCTGGAACAAGAGCCCAACGCCCGAGCCTCGTAAGCGCAAATACAGCTTCTCCGAGCTCGGCGAGGAGGCTGGCGTGGGCAGCGACTACAAGACGTCGTCCCCTGTCCCTTCCGAGCCCATGGACGACGACGAGCCTAACGTGGATGATGAAGACCTATCAGGGAAAGGGAAGAAGCCGAAGAAGACACACCGACCCGCGAAGCCCAGCACCTCCACCCCTGCACCTCCACCCATCGTTGCTCCCAAGCCAGTCAAAAAGTCCAAGCTGACCGAGTTCGGTGACATCGCGAAGCAAGAGGAGTTGTCGCATCAGAAAGCGCTCGAGCTGGCTCCACTTCAGACACAGCAGGCCATTAAAGCGACAGAGATCCGAGGGCGGCTGGGGGAAATAAAGGCAGAGACGAGGAGGGAGGGGAAGAAGGCGAAGCAGGAGGGTCGGATGATGAAGCTGAGGATAAAAGAGCTCAAACTCCGTAACGCCCACGAGCGACAGCATCACCAAAAACGGGAACTTATTACAAGAGCATACATACCATGGCAGACGTCGTAATCACCATAATCCACTACAAACCTCCACCACCTCGGTGGTACTTCAGCCGCGCTTACCGGGCAGATATTGTCCTGCTCGGGCCACGGGTTCCAGGATAAACTCAATGGAACGGGAACGCACATGGGGAATATTGGGTGCGAGATACAAACCATGAAGTGTCTCTGGGGCGCGATAGGTATCAAGCCAAACAGTGCACAGGAATTTTTTCTCGATGGAAAGCTGCTCGAAGAGGCATCAAAGTTCCAGTACGTAGGGATCTGGCACCACCTCAACGCCAAAGACATGTACGCGGAACATCATCGAATCTACCTGGAAAAGGCGGAAAGAATCTCTAACGCTTGCCTTGCTGTAAATCACATGGTCGGAGGTCTTTCTGTCTGGGATATGCGTACACTATATATGGCTCGGGTTGACCCCTATCTCATTTCTGCTGCAGACATCTGCCCGGACATAGTCAAATCACGGCGGACGGAGCGCGAAGCGATCCAGAATCATTACCTACACCGAATGCTTGGGCTCACAGAACGGAGCGTGGTTGCAGTTCTATTCTCAGAAACGGGACTGGAACCAATTTCATACCGCCGAGTTACATTGCTCCTGAAAAATCTGAGGCATCTCGCGGACCTAGGGAATGAACGGCTAGTAAAGGACGGTCTTCTCGACTCTCTAGATCTCGCGCGCCAGCTCAAGTTGTCCTGGATCAATGTCATTGTGATAGTCCTCGCTGATCTCCCAATACCGGTCTACTGGAAAGTGTCGTCCGACGCAGCGGTGGCAGTAAAAACAATTGATGGTTTTCTCGCGGAGGTAAAGCACTCAATGGAAGCCTGCATCCATGCGGAACTGAGCGCCTACTCGAGAACCCGGGATTTGCTACCGGACCGGTTGGTGATGGAGGACGGCAAATGGGTCCACAAAGTGTTGGCGTTCCGCACATATCTACGTGTGCGAAACAACAAGCACAGGGTGGCATTAACCCATGCCGTACTCTCCGGGCATGCTCTGGCAATGGAGCGGATGCGATGGGCTGAGCGCTACAAGCCACAAGTTCCTCGGAAATGGAGGCTGTGCCGGTTCTGTAAAGATCATCTCGAAGACGCCATCCACGCAATGTTTGTCTGCAAGCATACACCTCTGCGGGAACTCAGGAAGGTATTCTTCGAAAAATTGTTCACAACACTTCCTGAGCTGCGCGGTGTATACTCGGACCCTGGATTATTCTTCAAGGACCTGCTGGTTAAGCCTGAAATCATCGGGCTCCTCGGAACATTGGCTTATGAAACCCTTGAGGTTTTCTACAGTGAGCCTATGCTGGTAATCAACCCAGCCTTATATACCCCCGATCAATAATATGGTTGAAATGTAGCCCTTGGCCGGCCGCTCAGCTGCTTATTTGATTCTGTTTCAATTTTTTTAGTTTTACTCTACCTATTTTTCTTTTCGTAGTTACTCCAGCATGCGTGCCCGGAGGGACTGTTGAGTTGAACGTGATTGAACGGGTCCTGGCCGCCGGGATTTTAGTGTCTTGTCCGAGGAATCGGACCGGATCACCCACGAGGTTTTAACCGAGCGACCTGCCTGCTCTTGTCCGAGCCAGGCCGGGGATACCGTCGATCACCTAAACTTTCCGCCCCCCTCTTGGTAGTACGTGTGTTCTATGTATAGGGCAGGTATCTTTTAGCCTACATAAGCTACCATGTTCTACGTAGTAAACTGGCAGTTCCAATTGTGGGACCGCGTCAGTATAATTTACCTCCTCCTCCTCCTCCAATTTTATTGCAATCCTCACCTAGATTACGCGGTCTGCAATGGTTTATGAGGTTTACAAGCCCGATACACATATCTGTACAGCGCATTACCTTTGTACTCAATTCACAGGACGCGCAGATTAGGAAATAAAACCATCATATTAGAAGCTATCTACGACATGCATACGGTACGGAACACGATGGAGGAGAGAGGCGGGCAGGGGAGGAATGGGAAAGGAAGGACGAGGACGGCAGCAGCGGGCTCGGGGAGTCAATATTGCGGCCAAAGCAAAGTGGACGGGGGCTTTCATGGGTCTTGGACAAGAGAACGGTCGGTCGGTTGAGACAGGTTGATGAATCGAGGGTTCACGACTTGACGATGGGCTTGATGGAGTTGATGCTGAAACAGGTCCCGATAAAAGGTGACTTGAATGGAATCCAGGGCTTGCGGTGATTGCGCTAGCTTGAGACCTTGACTGAGACCGTTGACTTCCGTTGACTTGGAGGCTATCTTGCGCTTTGAAGTATCTTGAGGAAGCACGCGGAGAATGGCGGGGAGGATCACATGGTACAGCAACCATGCCGAGGAATCTTCAAGAAGTCGTGGAGGGAGGTAGAGAGCCGTATTGAGAGGCGGGGGAGTGGTGGGAGAAAAAAAGGAAGACGAAACACCCATCAAAATCCCATCAACCGTATATAGGTGCGCACGGACCATCCCACGTGTGCATCTGATGTGATGCGCCCACCCGACGCACGCACTGTAATTGCACTGCAATGTCGATAAATAAGTACTGAATCAACTTCAAGCCTCCGATGAGTGTAGATGGACAGATGGGCAGGTTCTTCCTGGCAATAAAAATCCGCCCCGAGCCGCCGGATCATGCCGGCGGACTTAGACTTCGACGATAAGGCCGGCGCACGCGGGATATGAGATTCACGATGTGGATTCTTTATTGTAATTTCAGGAGGGAATAACATACAGTACTACAAATTTTAATCAACTACGAACTTGGCATTGGCCCGATATTGACACCGATCTGTTAGAACTAGGGCCATGGATGAAAATCTTGGTGGACCTAGGCCAAGTATTCACCAGCTCGGCGTCGCTGTTGTAAGGGTCGGTGATGGCTTTGCAAACCTTGCAGAACAGCGCCAGCGTGGCACGTGTCTGCGGCCATCACAGGCGATCACCACTTTTTCCCACTTTTGGTGATGAGATGGCCCGACCTGCCAACCTCTTTGATGGCCACTCTTCATCCTCCGGATCGCGCTACATGTCCCCAGGCGGTGACTCTCCATTCGATACCTACAGCGGGAATGCGACGGCTGGTCCCTCGACTTTCCCAGAGTCAGCCAGCTTGGGCAATGGGTTGAATTTCGACTTCGGGGATTCGTCCCAATTCGGCAACACTTACAGCTCAGGCGCCTCGCGCTCAAGCACGTAAATCACATATCATTCTCCGCATACATAAATATCTACCCCTTACTGGCCCACTGTCGCTACCCTCTCTCGCTTACGATTTTTTCCAATCTCTTTACCACACTTGTTACACGCTACTCACTGTCACTACTCAGTCCAATCTCCCTACGCTGTCTCCGCCCACGATGTCGCCGGTGTTTGTTCTTCGCCCGGAATAGACCTTGTTTAAGATGCTCCCGTTTCGCCTGTCCCGTTTGCATCCGCTGTCGTGGTGCTGCCGGCGCCGCGTTTGCATCGGAGTCGGATGATGATGAAAGTCCTTCGTCTATAAAGGGGTCTGCCATCACTGTCTCATCATCGCTGTCGCCCCGCTCCTCGGCCTCGCGTTCCATGGCGAAGGAATGCACCGCTACGCAAGCGGCAATCCAATACGTGGCGAACTTGTGGGTTTTGCATCCTTGATATTGACTCTGAGGCTTTTCAGAGAGTGAAAGCGGTCCTTCAAAAATCCGATGGCGTGTTCCGAGCGAATTCGGACCATGGAAACATGGTTATGGAACTCTTCGTTTCCGGGGAGAAGGCTAAAAGGTTTCTTGAAGGGTGCGACCATTCCCTCCCAGGCTGTCGAGTCGTGTGCACTTCCAACATAGCCGTATCCGATGTCGATTATACGTAGGTTAGGAAGGGACACAATCTGCCGAACAACGACTATTAGCAACATAACAAATTCATAAACCCTGGACGTACTTGGATGTTAAGGGAATAATTGCTCTTGCGATCAAAGTAGCTTTCCCCGAACCAAAACGGGCGGTCAAATAATGCCACAAGGGTGCCATCCACCATGCACCAGCCGTCCCTCCAGGCTTTACAAGAGTGCGCCGCAACCCACACTTTTGCTCTCTCCTTCTCCGCTGCAGTCGGCATGGGCACATATTCTCCCATAAACTCCGCGCGTAGGAGTGCTGTCAACACACACCGTGTCACCAGTGTGATGGTTCCCTTCTCGACGCCTACACAATTTGCTACCTTCTGCAAGCCGGCGGCGTTTCCCGAGTGCCCGAACCAAAACAGTGTGATAGCCAGCTGATCTTCGACAGGCATCTGCGCATTTGAGGAGCTGTTCGCGAAGTCCGGGTCGTCGCTGATGCGTCTAACGACGTGGTCGAACGTGAACGGTGACATAGGGTGACATGCGGACTTCTTGGCGGAACAGATCTGCACGGGTACTTGTCATGGCCTCGAGGACGTGACGCATGAAAGCAGGGCTGCGCGGGAAGGTATCTCGCGGCTTTTCATACCGCTGTGCATACATTTCCTCCACGTTATGGCGCACCCATTTAGTCAAGTTGTTCCTGCGCGGTGTGAATTCCGCCCTCACGCTGTCCATCAACGGATCGTCCTCTTCGTCGTCCGCATCCCCACCAGAGTCTGATTCGGACGAGCTGGAGGCACTGGAATCAGATTCAAAGTCGGAGTCCGATTCCGAGCCGTGATATCCAGGCATATGGAGCTCCGAAATCTCCTCGTCGTCTCCGCTGCTGGAGGAGGAGGAAGTCGATGATCCTGTGCAGGTGTCCGTAGAAGATCCCCGCCAGTCCGAGCCCAGCAGATCCGACCAGAAATCACCCGAGCTGTCCGAAGAAGCGCATAGCTCTGTGTCAACAGAGCTGGAATGCTCGCTGCTAGAGTCGGATGTCATGGTGATAGACACCGTCTCGATTTCGTGGCCAACCAATGGTGATAAGTCGACAGGCGGCGGCACTCCAGCTTGCGAGAAGACGCGTCGAATTTTGTTCTTCCGCCGCAAAAGACTCTTGATGCGTGTCATGTGGTGCTACAGGTAGATCTTGACCACTTCACGAGTGCGCGCCTGGCGCGCTGAGAGGCGGGGCATCTTCGTCGTGATGGGAGGAGTGATTTTTAAAGGTCACGCGCGCCGCAGCGGCGGGCACGCAAAACTTAAAGAATAAATTTTGAATAACTTAAGTTACACTCAATTCTAACAGAATCGAGTGCTGTATCTATATTACAATTGAGGACCCCCTGTCCCCGCCAGACAAGTCAAGACAAACGTCAGACTACTTGATTGGCCGCTGAGGCTCCGGGTGATGTAATTTGCTCCACAGTTCCACCGAGATGTTGAAATCTGTTCAACTGCTCCACTCGACTGTTGAGTTTCTATTTATAATCATTCCGTTGCAAGTGCGGTTCCACGCTTTCTGTCTTCCCAAGAACGCCAAAGAAGTTCCTAATTTGCAGCCACTGCTTCCCAAGTCTCCTGCTCAGACCATTGGGCCAGAGCCATTCCTGGTCAAGGTCACCCACGGCATCGTTGATTCAGGTGGTTGCTAACTGTTCCCAGGCTACATTGACAACCGATGAAGTCAGTGGTACTCCGATTAGGCCGTGCATTAGCCATTAGATCGAACACTGTAACATTTATCACATAATGCCAGTCTCAGAGCGAATTTGAAAGATGTTCACTGTCTCAAAAAAAAAGCGGAGAAACAAAGAGTCGGAGGAGTAGAATAAGATGATGTCGGTTTTTAATTTTAAGCCCCAATCCCATTCACTATTTGCCATTTCTTTCAGCCCCATGGCTCTAAATCGATAAATACACGCCGTTCTTCCGCTCAGCGAGCACGACGGCAACGTGAACTCGCCAGCATGATCGAGGGATTATTATAAACATGAGGATAGATTGCGAGCCCAAACTTTACGAAGACGGGTTGAACAGGCAGGATACTCTTTGAAATCCAACCCTGATTGCAGTACATATTTTTTGCGAGTCACCCCGAACTGTTGAGCTCACCCTTGCTGGACCCAAGCTCTAAACGGGGCACTAGACCTCGAATACGAGGTAAATGAAAGTCGGCCGCAAGACAGGTATCGGGGAGTTATAGGAGCCAGATGCTTAGATACACGGCTGGGCCTTGACATCTAACACAGCTCAATCCTCTGAAAATGCCACTGATTCTTAGCGTGTAAAATTAGCAACGAGCTCAATCAAGACTGAGTACCTGTTATTTATTGCAAATGTGTGAGGTTTCTGCAGAATGTATTACATATCCCCCAGGATATCTTGGTATTGTATCTGTCAATGAGGCTGCGAGGAGTGAATCGAAGGTTTGCGACGAGCGGCGTCTTCAAAGATTGAGTAAAATAAATTACCTGTTGCCAATTTTCAGGAACGTCTGATACATATATTCGATTACCTCCGTAGCGTAGCACGGGTAACTGCTAGTCTATATAAGAATCGAGAGTGGTTTGTCTTTGACCACACAACCTGATTGGCTGCTGGCCACCTTTGTCTCTAGACAAAGCCGTGCCGAGCTCCACATGATGTCATCCACCCCACTGCTCCACCGAAATGTTCAATTATCCACCCAACTGTCGGATTGCTATTTATAACTGCTACGATGGTGAGTACTTCCCTTTTCGAGCAACCTCGCGGGCCAACGAACTTCTGGGAACATCTATATTACAATTGAGCTCAAAAAAAATTGACTCTGAGACATTCAGATTGGCTGCCTGGGCTCCAGCGGTCCACTCAAATCCACCCAGATGTTGAGTTGTCCGCAGCCGCTCCACTTGACTGTTGGATTTCTATTTATAAATGTTCAGTTGTTGCTTTTCACCAGAGATCTCGCTTCAGCCAGCGTTCTAATTATCTACATAAGAATTGAAGACATTGTGTCTTTGGGCCAACAACCTGATTGACTTCTGCCCTCCGTTGTCTCGCACGAAGCTATCATCAGCTCCACTAATAGCCACTAATCCGCCACGATGTTCAATTCTTATTTTATAACTGTACAAGAGCGCGGTGGGGTGCTCCGTGCCCCACCACTTCGCTTGAATATCCTGCACCAGGGAGCTTTCAAATCATAGCACGGAAAAGAGACTGAGTCAGCCCGGGCCAGGCTTTTCTTTTTTTTTTAAGACCAACAATATAAACTGTTTACATGTAAAAAAAGTTGGAATTAACTTTGAATGTTGGACATGCTTTTAGAAAGAGAAACAGCGCGTTGGTTTGCGAAGGGCCCAGCCTTTCGCGAAGTACAAAATAGCAAGCGGCTTACGCGCATGCTGTCCATTTGAAACTGACTTTTGGGGGATCAATAAATGGGTACTACCTTGAAGCGGAGTTTATCTTGCGCTAATTGTTGAATGGAGTCCCAGCGTGTGCTCACTTCATTTGAGGTTTAAATTCTTCTTCAAACTGAGTGTAGATAAGCACAATGTATGAGGGTTCCTTGGTACAAAAATTAAATCCCGCGCGCAAAAGAGTTTTTCCCCGCGCGCGAAAGAGGCTAAATTTGGAAAGTGGACTGAAGGTCCCATTGAGTAGGAAGATGGGTGCGTGGGGCTCCCGATGACTTGAATTACAGCCCATTTCGCGTTACCAGTTTTATTTCATTTTTCGCGAATCGTGTGGAATCGTGTTCCCGGTTCCCGGGTAGAGCCGCCGATCACCTGCCGAGCCCGCTGATCGGATCTCTTCGGCCGTACCCACGCCTCTCACTTCACACTTTCCAACCCGTATGTAGGCCATACAGACCTCAGAACGGCCTGAGCGCACTGAGTAGTTGGAATCTCCTCTGTGGGAACGCGAGCCAAAAAAAATGGATGTCTCACAGTTGTAATTAAGGTTGTTCACGGTTCCATTTTTCCTCCCATTTTTCGTTCCATTTTTCATCCCATTTTTTGTTTTGTTTTCCAAATAAATATATCTGCATCAAGCAGTGTGGGAACAGGCTTTTGTTATGCCACGCATGCACATATGAGGCCCCCTGAGATGTCCCGTAGGGATCTGAACTACCCAGGGATGTACACCTAAGTAAAACGAAAAAAGGAGTGCAAAAAGGGAGAGAAAAATGGAGCTTTCGTCGGGGGGTTTCACAGTTCACTTTTTCTGGCCATTTTTCTCTTCCCTCTTTTCTGCTGTTTCATGAATTCTGCACCTAGACACTTCGTTTCTTCCATATTCAACCCTTTTTACATCACTGAATTGAAAAGGGAAAAAATCCCGAGCAAAAACCAAGTAAAACCAAGGATCCAGCAAAAAATGGGGGGAAAAATGGGAGGAAAAAGTGAACTGTGAACAACCCAATTGAAGAAGTGCCATTAATATTTTTTGTACAAAGGAACCCTCATACGATGAAGTGGTGCTTACCTTGCACTTACCGTTGAATAGAATCCTAGTGCCAGTGCACTCGCTCTTACTTCGTTTGAAACTGTTGATTGACAGCGAGAAGTATATTGAGGGCATGAATCTGTGTTTTTCCGGTACATGGTTGAGGCTAAGTGAAACTGATCTTCCAAAGTCCTGGGTGTAATGGACCAAAAGCGGATCTTAAAAGGCTTCAGACAGACACAGAAGTCAACCAAAAAATGAAGAATAACTGTCAGCATTCGAAGTAAGTTGTAGGTGTTGACCCATATGAATCGAGTGACCAGGACCGGAGGTAAACTCCGGAGCTGTTAAAAGTCAGCTGTCTATGGGGCCGTGAGGAACCAACTGAAGGTTGGTGACGAGCGGCGTGATTAAATATTAAGGTTGTCGCTCCTACCAAATTGGTTCTCTGAAAATAGAAAGCTGTTTGGGAGTCAACTGCATATGGGCAATGAGGAACCAGCATGATGAAGTATTGAGACCAAAGCTTTCATCAAATTTGACTTCTGTTGTCTATCACTAATCCGTAGCGTAGCGCGGGCCAACTGCTAGTCCAAATCAAAACGGGGTCGGTCAAAGCTGCCGTCGATACTTGATCGATTCTGCGTGGTGTATCGAATCAGTATCTACATCAGTATCGACTGTGTATCGAGGGCCTCCGCCAGCTTTTACTTCCCCTAATTCATAGAGTGCATAGGTGTAAGGATGGCCTCCTCACATGCGACAGTAACATTCATCATATTCCTGACTAAGCATCATTTCACTTTACCGTTTCCAGCTCAGTTGCTTAGTCATCATCACTTTCCTATTTAACAGTCACACATCCTTTTGATCTTCTTTACGCTTACACCCCGACTGCCACCACCTTGTATTTCCCTTTCGTTGCTCGTAGCCTGGAGTCTCGCCGCTTGGAATCTATACCGTGGTCCTGTCTGTCTGCGTGATCGTTGTCAGTGTTCTGTCGATCCGACGACAGGCTTACAATAGGTAGCGCTTCACGATGTTTTTCCACACTGACATGTCGACAGATGGGACTTTGACCTCACCTGGACCTTGATCAACGCCATCGAAGAGGCCGAGGAGATACAAGATGGGCTATTCCCTGGCGTCGGCGCATCAAGCGCAATGGTGAACAGCCCAAGACTCAGTTCATGCGCTCCTTGCGAAGATTTGCTTCGCAAAACACCTCAAGTACAAAGAGGTGTATGCCAAGGCTATCCTCCCGAAGCAGCTGGAGGCCTGGAGAGACAAAATCAAGAACAGGGCTAAAGCGTGAGCACTCTTGGAGTATCCTGGTCGTATCGTCAGCGTGCTGATTGGGCCCTACCCAGATTGGTCAAGAGGCGTCGTGAACACATTACAACGATGGAGGAGACTGGGGCCGGCATGACCACGGAGGACAAGATACTCCCCGGGACTGAGTTGAGGACGAAGTGGGTTGAGTGTGTGGTCCCAGTCGAGTGACACAAATCTTGATGTGTGTACACAGATCTTATCAAAGCGGACTCTCCTTGGTTCTTTGCCGTACGGACCTTGATTGCATCGCGGCCAAACCTACAGCCTGTCGGGCTTGGAAACACGGACACCGAGATTGATATCTCCATCTTACTCCGCACCCAATACGACGACACCTCCAGCAATTTCGACGACACCCACGACCTCTCCTCGGAGGGCCCAGACCCCGAGCTCTCGGACGTGCAAGACGCCTCCGGGGCCCCACTCGACATCAGCTCGGATTCAGATGACGACATCCCCAACGTCCCGACCCTCGCCGGCACCAAACGGCAGGCTCCTGCCACTACCTCCAAGGTGGAAACCAAGCCTCCCAAGAAGAAGACGAAGCCTGTACCGGCTACGTCCATCCCAGCCGCAGCTGCAGCTGTGCTCCCTACGAAGAGCAAGAGCGCCAAGGACCGCTTTTCGGCGACTATTGCGGCCGAGGAGGAGACGCACCAGCGGGCGTTGGCGGTAAAGAAAGACTGGAACGATGCGCGGAAGGAAGTAGCGTTAAAGAAGATCGAGATGGATGGGGAAGTGCGCTTGGCAAAAGCACGGTCGAAGCAGGTGGAAAAAGAGCAAAAGCTGGACTTGGCCCGCTTGAAGATAGAGCAAGAGCACCAATATCGCATGTCGCAGCTTCAGACTCATGCAGGGCCGAGCTCCATGTCATTCTCCGGTGGCGGCGGCAGCAGTGGCGGCGGTACCTCGCAGGATGACGACTTTTATCATCCCGGACTCTATGGTAGTCTGTCTGACGGTCGTTCTGACCTCTTCAAATAATTCCTTTAAGGTAGCGGACAGGCAAGTGCGGTTACCCCACGTGATCCATTGTGACATTGCCATATTGGGAACGGGATGCAAAGAAAATTGAATAGTTAATGCACAATGGGCAAAGTAGGAAATCCGGCAAAGTACTTCTCTGCGGATTCGTCCCATACTGCCATATGAGGCTCAAATTCAATATAATTTTGAGAATTGACCGACTAGTTCCAAAATTAGTGCCTCGTGTGCTGATCTGGCGCGACCGTTGCAGAGTTTATTTGAACGGTGCCCTTGGATGGCCCTGAAATTTAAAAAATGAGAGCCACTCGTTATTTCCCCCATGCCCCCTACCAAGAAGAAAATACGGGACCGTGTAGCCTGTCTCCACAGCAGATTGCCCTCGCCTAAGAAAGCCATCAAACGCGTCGCGGTGTCGCAGAACTGAGTTCGGGCTGGTAGACAGAATGATGGGTCGGTTGTCCGGGGAATGGGGTGTATAGGTGAAGTAGAAAGTCGATGTACAGGTCCCAGAAAGTCGTAGACGCGTGGAATGGAAATCAGATGTCGATTGGGGAAAGTGCCGTGTGGGCTCGGAGTACGCGTGTAGCGCGGAAAGGCTCGGGAGATGGGATAATGTAGGGCTCGGGTGGAATGTGTTCACTGGCGACGTAGCCTCGGTGGGCTGCTCGGTTCACTGGTCACGTCGATGATGGTGGCTCGGGAGGAAAAAGGTTATGTTTGGGGATGTGTACGGACAAAACAAATACGCGGTCCGAAGACCGATGTACCGTAAAGTACGTACGAAGATGCGGAAAGGGGGAATGGCGACGAGCGGTCCATCCCACCCTTCCACAGCGGCTATCGCATTGAGCCCTGTCAAAGCGCGCCCAGAAAAGAAGCACCGCCACGATGACACTCATCATGTAAGATCTTCCTTTGTCCTTCGCGGAAGACTGACTTCCAATTCTCAAGTCTACCACCTCGAGCTCTATACATGAACCTGAACCCAGTGCAGATAAAGAAAATGAAGATGTTTTCCGTGAAGATACGAATCCTGCAGGACAATACTGGAGCGAATTCCATCAAGGATCCACTCCGGAATCTCCGACGGGTGCACCCAGGGCTTTCGAATTCAAGAGCAAATTATTCACGTCCAATAATACCGGGTGTCACCCCCAACGCGATGATGACCACGCATCTACCCATACATCTCCGACCCCGCACGCGCCGTCCATACTAGCCGAGTCTGATGAGATCGATGATCCCGACGATGAGATTGTTCCCCCAGAAATGGACGAACTCTGTGTTCCGGATGCTGGCACTTTCAGCGGAGATGGATACCCCCGTCCAGCCCCACCTAAAACATTTGTTGAGAAGATGGCCGCCCTCGGGATCAAGCAAGCTCTTGCCGCTGCACCCGACATCACCTCGGCCAAAGCTGCCTTGACAGATATTAAGCTTGTACTTCGAGGCCCGAGTCGAGGGAAATCTGGAGGCTATATTCCACCAGACCTCAGTCCCTGGGTTCGTGTGCGAATGGAAGGGATCCGCAGCCATCTCGCGCAGCACTCAAATCCGAACTCAGTCACTTACGGAAATTGGGGCCTTTCTGCACGCAAAGCCGCCATTGCAGCTGGCCGTGATGTTTACTGTGTCCGTCGCTTTGCCAACCTTAGCCGGGAGTACATCGCATCTCGTAAAGTGCTGCCTATCAATCCGTACGGAACGTGGAAGAAATCAATGCTGGCAGACGAAGTTTTGGCCAACGATATTTGTGACCATCTCCAAGAACTGGGGAAATTCATTACAGCCGACAAGCTCGTCGATTACCTGTCCCGAGAGGATGTTATGGACAAACACGGTCTCGATAAAAAGATCAGTGTTCGCACGGCTCGGAGGTATCTCAATGATCTCGGCTACCGGTGAGCAGCTGTCCGGGCGTGTCAACTCATTTTCTTGAGTCCTCGACTAACTTATTTACAGTTTCACGGTGGAGAAGAAAGGCCAATATTCGGACGGCCATGAACACGACGATGTCGTGTATTATAGAACAGAGGTGTTCCTCCCAAGTCTCAAAGGCTTTCAAGATCGCTCCTGCATATTCGACGCTGATGGGTCTGTTACCACACCAAGTCTCCCTCCTGGAACTCGACGAACAGTGATCTGGTATCATGATGAAAGCATTTTTTATGCTCATGATCGCCGCCGCAAATCCTGGTACCACAAAGATGCTGATGCAATTCCTTACAAAAAGGGCGAGGGTGTATCCTACATGGTTGCCGATTATTTTTCCGCCGATTTCGGCTGGCTTCGTACTCGAGACGGCCGTCCAATCGCCCGGCGCTGCATGCGACCTGGGAAGAACCGGGACGGGTACTTCTCAGCCGCAGATATAGAGGAGCAGGCCATTGCGGCATGCACCACTGTCACCGAGAGATGGCCCGAGTTTGATCATGTCTTCGTTTACGACAATGCGACAACGCACCGCAAGCGCAGCGCTGGAGCACTTTCCGCTCGAACGATGCCAAAATCCATATCCGGGACGCGGAAAGGGAAGAGCAAGAACCCGGATCCCAATTTTCTCGTGCCTGTGAACAAGCGAAATGATGACAGCTCGCTGATGTACGATGATCACGGCAACTTGTTGAAGGAGAATATCCAGATGACGGGCACACACTTCGCGGATGGGACGACACAAGAGCTATATTTCCCCCGGCGGGCCGCCAAGCATGCAGGTAAATTCAAGGTCATGGAAATACTGCTCGCGGAACGGCGGAAAAAAGGTGATCTCGGTGATATCTCCGGTGCAGAACTCCGGAAGAAGAATGCCGAATGCAAGGGGTTTAAATGTGCTGATCCACATTCAACAACCTGTTGCATGCGGCGTATGCTGCTCAACCAGCCGGATTTCGCGGCGGTCAAATCTTGTCTCGAGGATACTTGTGCTGAACACAACTGCACCATTCTTTTTCTGCCGAAGTTCCATTGCGAACTCAACCCCATCGAGATGGTCTGGGGCTATGCCAAGCGAATTTATCGGCTGAAACCCGATTCACCGCGGGAAGATGCCCTCGAACGGAACACACTCAGTGCGCTTGACGAGGTTCCACTCGAATCAATGCGCCGGTTTGTTCTCCGTGCTCACCGTTTTTCTGATCCATACCGTTTTTCTGATGCATACCGCCACGGACTTGATGGTGCACAGGCTGCGTGGGCAGCACGGAAGTACAAAGGACATTGTGTCCTTCCTCGGGAATTTTTAGCAGATATGCAGACGGCCGGAATTGTGTGGGGAGGGAACCCGAATGCCGGTTTGTAGGATGTGGATTGTATAATTGGAACTAGTCCTTCAGTTTTGCACTAATATCCCCGAGAAATTTTGTGAATACACTTAAGACATACCCAAATGAAATTGTTTTGCTCGATTTCCTATGAACCTCTGAGAAGTGGCTTAAAGGAGGGTCAGAACGTATTCCGTTCCCAATATGGTGATGTGACCGTAACATCACGTGGGGTAACCGCACTTGCCTGTTCGCTACCTTAGTATATGCTACGCTAGGTATCACGTCAATCTAAAGTTCCCGTTCCCGCGCGTGCCTCGCTCTCTTCCTTTCCTTTGCGCGGAACAGCTTCCCCTTCAAAACCTCCCGAAAGTGCTTGCCAGCAGTGTCACGGCCGCGTACAGGGCCTACGGTATTACTGCCATCATCGAGCGAGTCCGAGTCGGACAATCCTTCTGCAATAAAAGGATCCGGATTGTCGGAGTCGGTGTCTCCCTCACGCTCCTCTTCCTCACGATCCATCGCAAATGAATGAATTCCCACACATGCAGAAACCCAGTAGGTTGCGATCTTGTGAGATTTTTCATCTGGGATGTTGACGCGGAGGTGCTTCAAAGAGTGGAATCGGCCCTTGAGAAAGCCGATTGCATGCTCGGAGCGGATGCGAAGCATAGAGACGTGGTTATTGAATGCTTCTTTCTCAGGCTCAAGGGCCTCAGGCCTTTTGTACGGTGCTGTAACCCAATCTCCAAGCTGATGAGGTGTAAGGATAGCATGAAACAAATGATTAGAGACGTGCCGTATATGCTGAGTCCGCCCAAATCCATTCGCCATCGGGGAAGAGCTCCGTGCGCCTCTGGTAGATGGCTGTATCTTTGAAGTCGACCGAGTCGTGGGTGCTTCCAGTACGCCCATAGCTAAAGTCTATTATTTTGAGATTCGGCAGATTAATTACCTGTTAAAGACATTAAATTTCAAGCAGACACGTTTCACGGTCACGAGCGAATCTGTATATCCAACGAGTAATTACATTTCCGGTCAAAGTAACTCTCTCCGTACCAGGTGGGACGTTGGTCGAGCGGCACAATGGTGCCATCAACAAAACACCACCCATCCCTCCAAGCCCTTCACGACTTTTTATGGACCCACTGCTTCGCTTTCTCCTTCTCCTCACGCATCGGCATCCTGACAGCGTTCTGCATAAACCCGGGGCGTAGGACAGCATTCATCACGCGCCGTGTGATGAGGTGAATGGTGCCCTTTCCTAATCTGGCCCAATTCCCGACTGCTTGCATGCTTGCAGCGTTCCCATCGTGTCCGAATCGGAACAGCGCTACGGCGACTTGCTGCTCCACTGGAAGCTGTGGGTGATTGGAATTGTTTGCAAAGACCGGGTCGTCCTCGAGCGCAGCAACGAGTGCATCGAAGGTGATGGGACTAACTCGAAGGTTTTGCCGGAAATGGTCAGGACGCCTGGCTTTGAGCGCCATAAAGACATGCTGCAGGTATGACGGGCCACGGGGGAGCGTGTCACGGGGCTCTTTGTATCGGTTCTGATACATGTTGTCGATCTCCGACTGTATCCATCGACGAAGAAGAAATGGGCGTTGGTCAGCTGTATCTTCGTCGTCGGAGTCTCCACTGTCATCGTCATCCCCTTTCGCCCCCGAGGACTAGCTCCAGCCAGAGTCTGAACCAGAGTCGGAGCTGGAAGAGTCCGAGCCCACCGACAGAAGCTCTGGCATCCCGGAAGGGTTAGACGACGTGGTGGAGGTCATAAGTCCTGTGATGGAGTATTCCCAGTCCACGGAGATGTCGCTGATGAAGCGCCAGTTGGGGCCGAGGATGTCGCTCCATTGGGAATCATCGCTCGAAGTATCTGAGCAGCTGCTCGAGCTGTCGCTGGAAACTGAGGAATCCGAGCCGCTGGATGCTCCAAAATCAAGATCGACACCAAAAAGTGAAGTACGCGGTGCTGGATTGGCCTGTCGGGCTCGGGCCGCAGCACGTCGCTGTCGTCCTTTGTGGTTTCGGATGTACGACTTCCAAAGAGCGCCCGCCCGTTGGGCACGACGAGCGGCAAGAGGCATGATGAGATGATGTGTACAGCCACCAAGGATATCAATTCATTTTGTAGAGTCGTTTGGATGGGAGAGGGCAGGAGGAAAATATATAAATTGAAGAGAACCGCCTTGATGATCGACTTCAGAAAAGGGACGGTCAAAGTTGGGGTCGATTCTGAGGGATTCTCACACGATTCTGATGTAAAACAATTCGGAGAATCGAGTCAGAATCGGCGTCAGAATCGACTCATAATCGGGTATTTAATTTCTACTCTGACTGCCCCTATTGTTAAGCTTGAACACCTGGAAAAGGTACATAGTTGACGTTGACCAGGGTGTTGTCAACATCATCAGCGATTGTGTGGCCCGCTCGAATCCCTCGGAGATCTAAGCTAAGAATATTCGGCTGTATGCGATGGCGACGGCGGCAGAGGTTACTGATTTGAAGATTGGTCAGCGGGAGACCGGGATGGCGTCCTGGATGGCCTAACGCCTCGAATCCTTGAAGTAACTTGCGGCCGATGAGATCGATGAGAGCTTGGTGTCGCCGTAGACCTCAAAAGAGAGCCGAGATGGATGTATACTTGCAGAATGAGCGTAGGGGACGTTTTCGGGTTGCGTAAGAGTCTGTCCGAGGTTCAAATGTGGAGGAAGGAAGTCGTATTAAGGGAGGGAGAGAGACTGAAAGCGCCAGCAATCCGGGATCAACAAAACACCTGCGGCACATTCATTGCAAGGACGGCACATTCTGCCTCATGCACGGCACTTTGGCCCCAAGCCCGGCACATCAGTCTAGAAAGTGTCGTGCTTGCAAGCAAGGGCGGCACATTCATTGCCGGTGCCAGGCTCGGCGCCCCTCACCCCGGCAACGCACGGTGGGCGCTAAACGGGGCGCTGAAACAGGACATCTGTCCCATACCATGTCTAGCATGAGTTCAAAAAGTAAATTCAATTAAAGTAACAGTTTGTGATCGGAAGGATGCCCGTAATTCGACCAATTTTTGGGAAGCAACTGCAGGGGACTTGACCTGATTTCTCGTTTCATGGCGATTTTCTTATACCAGATCGATAAGCTGGGCTCTCGCTATAGCCTGGTCAGCCAGCTACTAGGCTCACTCATGCAGCGGTTCACCAGGTGCTTGCAGCTACTTCCTAACCACATCCTCTGGTGTCCAGCCAGGACCGCTGCTATATTGCCCCACTGCGTGGTGGTCTCGAGTACTTTGCTTGCAGCGCATGACTTGCAGCGCATGAACTTCGGTGGGGAGCTATGTTCCGCGCTGTGGGGACATGTCAGACGCTCCGAGGAGCAGAAGTTGCAGGCGGGGAAGGGGAAGCAGAGGAAGTTCAAGTGATTGAATTATGGGTAGGGTGTGGAGGCCGTATAATTAGTGAGCTATAGGCAAGATAACGCAAGGTTACACAAGGAGCATATATTGACTTCAGGGATAATTGAGACAGGTGAACGCTAGGTATATAAGGAGGTAGGTAGGAGTGCGAAGTAGCTCATCAAACAGAACACACTCGATGCGAGAATGAGGATTAACTGCACAGCCATGACAATCTTGCAGCGTCCTGGACGGTTCGAGGCGGTCTGGGTCGTCGAGGACGGGGTGAACTCCCTCAATGGTGGAGAAATCCTCGCCTAAAATTGAATTGAGCGGATAAGCGAGATTATCGATCATGCAGTAGGCATACCAGATTCCTCGTCAATTTCGTTGCTCAGGACTCCGT
Organism: Mycena vulgaris; assembly: GCA_029204335.1. NCBI lineage: Eukaryota > Fungi > Basidiomycota > Agaricomycetes > Agaricales > Mycenaceae > Mycena > Mycena vulgaris. The sequence goes on from JARGYA010000220.1 coordinate 84,526, forward strand.
CACCCTGTTTGGAGTCCTCATCTCCACTACAGCTTTCGGTCTCTTAAACTATGCAATATCAGAACGGACGGTACGACGGCACGAGTTTCAAGAGCTCACATGATTCCAGCTTAGACGCAACCTCGTAAAGTGGATATCCTAATTCTCGGGCGAGGTCTTGGCTATACAGATGATAGCCTTTGGCTTGCTGGAATTGGCGGATCCCAATGTATACACTTTCGTCCCAGGAGTTTCCGTAGACCTGCATTTTCAACTCGAAATGGGGAAAACCGAGTTCTTCCACCTCCTCCGTGCTCAGGCGCTCGACCCCCGAAGGGTCGATGGACCAGTATGCCGGGAACACTGGAAAGCGGAAGTGTAAAGGCAGTTGAGATTGAAGATCCTGTAAGGGGCATAGCGATAGATATCCCGGGGGGATGCGGCCAGTGTCTGACAGTGTTAGTTGGTATTGGATATAGTCCACAGAAACTGGTGGCAATAGTCATCAGAATTGGGATAGTCGATTTTCTGTGAACCTACCATAATCATCATAGTCCGAGGTTATTCTAAGGTGATTGAAGAGGTAATTGGCCTGCGCGAGCCAGCTCTGGGAGTACAAGCGGCGACGATGGTGCATTACTTTTTTTTAAAAAAAGGACATGGAAAGGTGCCTTGGAAAAGAAGCACCGGTAGGTGTGCGGGTGCGGGTGCGGAGAAGAGCGATAACGAAGAGGAAAGAGCGAGGTAATGCCCGTGGTAATCGCTAGGAGCAGTCCATGTCCGTGCACGTGGCCATGTAATGCGGGGAGATGCAGAGCTAGAGCACGAACGCGTGGCTGGGGGACGGGGGCGGAGGTGGCGACGGGGGAAGGGGCAGAGGGCGCGGCGCTGTGAGCGGCTGATTCAGAATGCACGAAAAGCGGAGCCTGGAGAGGGAAGGGGAACGAGACGCACAACAATCCGATCATGGATTCACCCGCTCGCGCTTGCGCTCCTCTGCAACGCGGCAGTGCTGGCGCTGGCCCAAGCCCTACTGTTGAAGCATGTATCTACGCTTCAGCCAGCAATCTCACACCACGGCCCGCGGGAGCGCGCACTGGCGACAAGGAAGTGTTACGGCCTCACCTGAACTCGACGGCTGCTGCGCGCCGCTCCCGGATCAAATCCCCTCGCAGCTCCGTCGTTTCAAGGCCCCGCATTCTACCGAGAACAAAGCCAACCTAACCTAATCCGCGCCGATTTTTTCTGCAACATGGCCGGACTCCTATTGAGCAGGCGCAGGTCCAAAGCCAGGCATGTCCGTTTGATATAAACCAGTGAAGCAGGATCGGACACCACCCGTGTGCAATCTTCAGTTCACCGGCGCGCGGGTCTAACGTGGTACTGCTCCTACGCATCCACACGCGCTCATTTATTCTGTTGGACGAGAGATGCATCCCTGGATGGATCATACCAATGTATGGTGTCTCGGCATATTAGCCTGGTTGCACAGGAGCCATTGGAGCCATATGATGGCATTTTTGCTGTGCGCAACTGGATGGCTCCACAGCCAAAATCAGACCAAAATCTGACGTCAGTGGCTTTGTGGAGCCATTCACCCGCCAAATTTGCGCACGCCCCACAAGCCATCAAATGGCTCCAATGGCTTCTGCGCAAGCTCTCTATTGATATCCCTCAGGCAAGCCTCTAGTGAAAGATCTTCAGCCCATTTTTTGGGAGGCGCCGCAGGGGACTTGATTCATGCCTAATTGAGGTGAGTTTAATTAGCTGCGTTCTCGACGCAGCCAGGTAGGCTGGCTAGGCTTACCAGGGGTTGGGGGGTCACCAACAGCTTGCAGACCTGCACTTTACTTCCCCAACCTCATCATCTGGTGTCCAGCCACCACACACTGCTATATTGTTCTACCCGACGATCTGGTGCGTCTGGCGGGTCCGGTGAACGGAAGTGTCGCCGACCGAGCAGACACGAGACCTATTCGAGACGAGGGGGACCTGACTGCGGGGCGTGCTTGTGAGCGAGACGGGGTATACACGAGTTACTAAGAGAGGACGTAACACGTGTACGAACGAGAATGAATATATTTGAGTTCGGGAACCCTCGTATAATCAGTCAACCGGGACGCGGGAACTTGAATGATAGCTTCACCAAGCTCCAACCCATGAGTCTAATTCTAACTCCAAGTCTAGCAACCTGAGAGTAAAAACAGACGAGAAACTCTAATCACCCCAAGGTCTAGCAAAATTGCAGCGGAAGTAGAGGGAATCCAATTGTACTGCAAAGTCTAGCAAAATTGCAGCAGAAGTAGATAATATCCAGTTATATTGAAAGCCTAGCAGCGATACAGTAAAAGTAGACTAAGAGTCAAGATAGTGAGCTAGCTGCTCGACTTGGAGAGGTCACACAGATGTGCAGGTTCAAAGGCAGTGAATTGGCAAGGTAAGATTGGTTTCTACAGGAGGAAGACATTCCCCTTCATATACTACTGACTACTGGCCGAGTCATAGTTCAATGATTCATGCTGATGTAAAGTGACTCGAACCCACAGAAAGGTAGGACTGGAGTCACGAGGCAGTGTTAAACCGTGGGAAGATAAATAATAATACGGTGCCGGTGCATAGCTAGGAATTGAGAGTGCATGGAGACTACTGTATGGATTACATAATTCTGGGTACTAAAAAGTCCATAGGGATAAATAAATTGGCAATATCCATCACAGTGCTTGAGCAGCATTTCGCCAGCTGCCAGCATGGTGATCCCGAGTGTTTTCCTTTCGACGAGAGCTGTGTTCCGCGCTGCACGAACATATCAGACGCTCCGAGGAGCAGAAGTTGCAGGCAGGGAGGGGAGCAGAGGAAATTGGAGTGGTTGTGGAAGGAATATATATTGGTTGCAGGGATCATTCCGACAGGTGGACGCCAGGTGTATAAGGTGGTAGGTCAAAGTGGGAAGTAGCTCATCAAACAGAACACAGTCGATGTGAAGATGAAGATAAACTGCACACTCATGATAATCTTCCACCCCCTTGACGGTTCGAGGAGCTCTGCTTCGTTGAGGCGGGAGTAAATTGCCGCGACGGGGGAGGAATCCTCGTCTAAAATCAAATTGAGCTTAGAAACGAGATTATCGATCATGCAGTGGGCATACCAGACTCCCCCCCAACTTCATTGCTCGGGGGCTCGCCATTCTGTTCGGAGTCCTCGTCTCCACTACAGCTTTCGGTCTCTTGGACTATGCAACATCAGAACAGAAGGTACGGCGGCGCCAGTTTCAACAATTCACATGATTCCAACTCAGTCACGACCTGGAAGAGGGGATCTCCCAGCTCTCGTGCGACGTCTTGGCTGCAAGGATCGTAGCCTTTGCCTTCGTGACATTGGCGGATGCCAGTATAGACACTTTCGTCCCAAGAATATCCCCAAACATCCATTTTTTTGAACTCGAGACTGGGAAATCCGAGTTCGTCCTCCTCCTCCGTGCTCAGTCGTTCGGCTCCCGAGGGGTCGAGAGACCAGTATCCCGCGCACTCCGGAAGCCGGAATTGTGACGGGGGTTCATGTTCGAAGTCCCGTGAGGGACATAGAAATAGATATCCTGGGGGGATGCTGCCAGTGTCTGTCAGCCTTAGGTAATATCGAATGCCGTGTACATAGACTGGTGGAACTGGTTAGCGGGATTGGGACAGTTAATATACTGTGAACCTACCATAATCATCGTAGTTGGAGGTTATCCCGAGGCGATTGAAGATGTAATTGGCCTGCACTAGCCATCTCTTTTGGGATAGAAAATCGCTGAAAATGTTGTGTACAAATGTGTCTCCACCCTCAAGCTCTGAGGAGCTTGTACTTTCGATTCAGATATTAGCAGGGCGTAATGAGTACAGGGAAATTAGACACACCGAGTCCAACCATCCTCCATAACCAAAGGTTCTGCAGAGTGCATGAACCGCCACCCAGAATCCTGAAACATATTATCCGGGATGCCTGCGATCATCCTCGAATCTTCAATTCCAGTGCCCGCTGCCCATGAAATGATTGCCCCCAGTTGCACTGATGTATCTGGTGAAATCTGCCAGACCTCACGATAGTCCCTTAGATGAAGGGCGCAAATTTCATGATAAATGTCCAACGGAGTTGACTCCATGATCTGCGAGTCGTCGGGCGGTTCTGAAGTCGATGAGGCGAGTGAGGGTGCTAAGCTGACCCCCACAGTGTATAGGAAAAGAGGATCAGATGTGGATGTGCGTGGTGTTAGGTCAACGCAGAGAGAACTGGTGGAGCAGCGTATCCACATCATACACTCCGAGGAGTGCTTGAGATAGCAATGAGCCATGTAGAAATCAGGGAGAGAAGCAACCCACCGGGGATCTTCCAAAAAGAGCCGTCATGTATTGCTCGACGTCCTACGAACGAGTTGGTGTGCTTGGTTGGGTCTGATTTGGGATGGAGATTCTCACATCAAATTCAGTAATCTGGGGGCATTCAATGATGTGAATGGGCGGTAGCTAGGCCAGTGGACGGACATACAAGATAGTTCCATAGATAGACCGTCGAGAAATGTGAATGACGGTGTTTCTCCTGGATTTGGGTCGCAGGGATTAGCTCTAAGATGCTCGTTATAAACAACTTTTTCTTGACGAATGGCAGTACAAACCATCGTGGAAAACAGCAGCATGTATACCAGATCGACTCGCTGTCGCATAGAGCTGCAGAATATTCGGATGGCTGTGGCCGAGATTTATATTGACAGGTGAAACGATGGGATGACCGCTCACAGAAGCCATGAATATCGCGAAATATCTTCCCGCCATTCCTATTAAGGAGAATGAGTCCCAAGTCCAATGAAGCAACAACGGTGACACACCTTTTCGGCGTTCTCCCCCTGATATATGGCGACGGTCATCTTCGACTTGGAGCCGTGAATCAGCGCGGAGTAAACCCGTCTCATTGAATTTCTTCTGTGCCATCGATTTACTATTCCAGACCCGGACAGGCATATTTCGTGGTGGAGATCCAGGTCTCCCATTGGGATCATCCGAAAGTCTGGCCCCGTCGCTAATCAACATCGTTCAGAGCTTAGAATATCACTGCTCACCGGACGGAGCCGTTGGAGCTGTCTGGGTGATATTCGTGATACTCTTGAATTTCCCGCCGGCAACGACGAGGTGGTGCGCCTTCGGGAAAAAGGCGCCCGTATACCTGGAAGAGGAGGGTGAGAATTTCTCTGAAGGGACAACCGCGGGTACATACTGATCATTACGAGGGCCATCGTCATCCGTCCTCCACTCGGAGTGGAATTCGGCTTCAAAAGGGAGCTCGTCGTCCATGGATGGTGAAGGTAAGGAAGAGAGAGGCGATCAAGCGCCTATCCTGTGCCATGTCCTAATTTCGCCTCAGAGCTGTCAGATGGCTGTGTTCAGGTGTGTTCTCGTGACGCCCAGGGTGGGAAAAACTTACACAGCAGTTGATATAGCCGGATGGAGCGATGCTGAGGCGATGAGATGGCACAGTGAGGCGGAGTCAACTGCGGGATTGATTCTGAGAATGATTCCAGAGTCGGTAACTCAGTCCGAACTGTATAAGATAATCTGGCGATGAACCCAGAAGGGGCAAACAACGGTGGAAACGGTGGGATTCGGATAGGAATTCGATACCCGGAGATTGGAATAAAGGATTCAACTCGATGCCTTGAATTTTTAGGTGAGGCGAGGGTTCTGATTCGCGTCGTTGAGTTTGGGTACCGAGATGGTTCTGGTGCGAGAAAGGGAAGATATCGAATGTCTTTCACTGCGTTGAGACAGTGGAGCAGTCGGGGATCGCCTTGAAGGCAGTGCGCGGCGATCAGACTGAGAGGGCGGGGAACAATCAAAAGGCCTGCCTTCTAAGCTACAAACACGCCTAATCAATCTATGCACAGCCACCCCATGGGCAGCGGCAACTGCCACATGCGCCACAGTTCTCAAAGGCGACGTCCGCGTCGCCGAAACCCAACGCAAGAAACCAAGAAAGAACGCGCAAAAAACCAATGCATCACTCCAACGCTGCCCCTACCTTCGCTGCACGCTCCGCCTCCGCCGCACCTACGTTCACCAACAAATCGTCGTCCACCACAGGCCCCCGCGCAGCCTCAAACTCGGCCTGCTCGCGCTCAAGGCGCCCACCCTCCCTTGGAACGAAGGCGCGTAGGCGCCGCGCGCTGTAGATGCCGTTGAGCCGCTCGCCCCGTAGGTCATCCAGTAAGTAGGATTCTGTAACGCGTTCGGCAATACGATGTGGGGTCGACCAATGATGAATGAGCTTGCGGAGCGGCTTGAAGGTGTAGTCCCAAGCGCTACCGGCGACTTGCACGAGCTGGCCCGGCTCAAATCTCCCCGCTCCCGCACGCGACGTGAGTACCTTGCGATCGAACGCCGCTTTCCGGCCCAGCGCGTACTTCACGCGCGCCGCGTACCCGTCCAACTGCTGCTGCGCCACGTAACCAACGTGCGCCTCCACATCTGCCACTGTCGGCTCCTCCCCAAACTCCTCCAACGGCGTCTCCGGCGTATTCACAATCTTCCCTAGCGCAATCTCGTTGGGGGTAAATTTGACGGACGGCAGCACCCGCTCGTTCATGATCATCAAGGCCCCGTCAAAATGGTCCGGCCAATTACGCGGCATCGTCTCCCACGTTGTGGCATCCCAGACATCTTCTCCGACATCTGGCGCGCAGAGTCGCGCCAAGATATGCAGCAAGATCTTGTTGGCGCCCTCGACGAGACCATTGATCCAGGGCGAATACTTCGGGACGACATGGTATTTTATTTCCCGATCGGCGAACCACCCCCGTACCTCGGCGTTGTCGAAATGAGATCCACCGTCTGTCATCGCAGTCTCGAATTTACCGAAGTCGCGCTCGATGCGTGAGAGTGTGGTAATGGTGGTCTTCGCAGTCCCCGCTGTTTTGAACTTGTCTCCCCAGACCTTTTGCGATGTGCAATCCAGCCACACGCCAGCAGTCTTGAAGCCGCCTTTCCCAACCGAGAGACTGAGATAATCGCCGACTAGGAGTTCGTAGGGGTGTCGCCGAGTAATGGGGTTCAAAAGTGAGTGAGTGTGCTTTGGCCCGAACGCTTTGCACTGCCCGCAGTCGCGTATTGCTTCCAAGATCGACGCGTCGAGTCCCGGGCTCGCGATCTGATCCATCAGGATCATCTTGACCGCGTCGCGCCCAAAGTGCCCCCGCTTCCCGTGCACCTTCCGTGCCATCTCTACCGCCTCCGCCCGCGTTACGCACTCCCGCCGCGACCTCGCGCGCCCCCGCGTACCACCGCCGAGTCTCCACAGCCGCCCGTCTTCCACGAAGTATTCCGCCGCGCGGTGCTTCGCTTTCTCTCTTGCGCGCTTCGACGTTCCTACGTCAAGCTCGTTCAGTGCATCGAGCACTTCCACATACAGCGGCTCCCCCTTGAGACGCTCCCGCAGCGCCATCGTCCCCGCGGGCAGCTCTTCAATCATGAACGCATCCGCATCCCCGGCTGCCTCCACGCACACCGCGAACACGTCGTTCACCAATCCCCACTCCGCACTCCATTCCGGCGACACCGTCCACTCATGTCCATCGCCCGGCTCTTCCTCGACGTCATCGTACTTGCGGCTCAGCACGTCTGCGCCGACGTTGCTCGTCCCCTTGATGTGTTTCGCGCCAACAATATTATACCCCATATCCCATTCCGCCAACGCTCGTGCGCCACGTTCAACTTCTCGTTGGTGAGTACATCTCGCAGCGCTTGGCAGTCCGTCTCGAGCAATATCGGCTGACCCCAGACGACGTTGGCGAATTTTTCCAGTCCAGACTTGACGGCCGCGAGCTCAAGGAGATGGGCGGGATAGCGCTTCTCCGTCGGGGACGTACGCTTTGACGCATAGCCGATGGGGTGTCTCCGCACGACAATCTTGGCGCCAAGTAGTGCTGTCTGCATCTTCTGCGCTAGGATCGCGGCTAACCCGCCCTTGCAGCCGTCCGATGTAATGATGAACGGGTTTTCTTTCACCGTCTCAAAACGCGGCGCGCGGAGAATGGGCTCGGAAGTCAATATCTGTTTGAGTCGAAGGAAGGTGCGCGTGTGCTCCTCCGTCCAGTGGTCGCTCACGCGGAATGCGCGCATCAGCTGACGGTAGACACGCTTGTTAGTCGCCGTGGATGTATCAACTAGCGCTAATAAGTCACGAAGCGGACCCTCCTGTTTTACGTAGTTCTCAACGAGGTCGCGGAAGTACGATGTGAGACCGAGGAAGGAATGGAGGTTTGAGGCCTGTGTAGGCTGTTCCCACTGGAAAATGGTGGTGAGCTTCTTCAGGTCGGGGGAAACACCTCTGGGGCCGACGGTCGAGCCGGCGAAAAGTGCCTCCGTCATGAATAATTTCGTCTTCTTCGCCGAGAGCGAGAGTTGCGTCTCGCGGACCCGCGTGAATATCACTCGCAGCTTCCTCATCATCTCCTCGAACGTGTCAGCGGCGGTACCTCCATCATCAACCAGCAGCTCCATCGTCTCATCCACGAGCAAATCCCAGAACCGCTTGGCGCACATGTCCTCAAATGCAGTGGGCGCGTCGGTGAGTCCGAACGGCATCCGCATAAATGCAAAATACCCTCGTCCCGGTATCCAAATGCAGAGGCACGGCTGCACTTTTTCGTCGACGTGGATGGCGTAAAAGCCGGATGCGAAATCGAAGACGGATACGTATCTGTGCCCGGACAATCGACGCTGTTTCTCCCGAATATCACCCTGCGGCAGAGGGACGACCTTCAAATGCTTGTTCAGCTCCGTGAAGTTACCGCAGATGCGCCATTTGGGTGGGCCTGGCGTGCGCGGCTCGGCCGGTGGGTCTCTGGGCGGTAGGTCGGTTCGAGGCTCCATCCCATGCTTAACGCACTCGTCCTCCACCGCATAGATGAGCTCGTTGAGCGTTAGCCCGGGATCCTGGTCCTTCTCAGCGAGCGAGATGGGGTTAACACACTTGACTTCGTGCGGTTCCATCCGACGCAATACCCCCGCAGCTACAAGCTCATCGACCTGCCGATTGACATCGACATTCTGCGGCCGCGACCAAGGACGCTGTGGTAGTGCGCCCTTGCTGAACTGCACGTCTTCCGGGATTTGCAGTGCGTACCCTGGTCCATTGACGACGAGCACTTCGCTTACGGACAGCGCGAAAACGTCCGGGTATTCCGCAACGAGCGCCCGCACATCTTCGCGTTGCCGCGGCATTAGATCTGCGCCAATCTCCACTGCCTTGAGTACGGCTGCGACGCGCGCAGGCTTTAATGGGTCAGTCGCCCGCGTGAAAATGGATTCTGTCGATGACGCTTCCGATACTTGGTTAACAGCGCTCAAAATCGGCGGAATGATGGGGGTACTCGCCTCGCGGGGGGAATCGTGCACGATATCACCCCCGTTGAGGCTTCGCGTGTCTCTGCGCTGCACTCGAACCACTCCTCCTCGTTCACTTCGTCCCATTCACCCTCCTGCTCGCTCTCCAGCTCCTCTTCCGCATCTTCGAACTCCTCGTCGCTGCTATCGTTCTCAGGAATTCCTGTCATGGTCGCTGGATCAAGGCTCCCACACTCAAGAACGTCTGGTACTCGCCTCGCGGGGGACGTCTCGCAAGACTGTTCCCTAGCGCGGCTTTGCGCGTTGCTGTCTCCATCACAGCCTCCCTTTCGTCCAACGCCTCGCTCACATGCTCGCCTGCCCGTGCTTCCTCACCATACCAGCTGTCGTCGATATCCCCGTCAAGACCGCCCGTCTCCGCTACCGCTTCCCCGTCGCGTTGCACGTACGCCGTCGTTGCGCCCTGTTCATCTCCAGAACTCTGGTGTGGGTCAATGGTTCCCATAGCGGACTCGGAATGGACTCACCTCGCGGGGGGTTTCTCGCAAGAACTTCCCCCCGTAAAGGCTTCACGCCTAGCTGCTTCCATAGCAGCGTCTATCCATCCCCTCACCACCACTGGATTCTGGTTCCGCAAGGTCGCACTCCATCCCCCCGCATTCACGGTGACGACGTCCGCTTTCACGTCGTGTACGACGCCCATCGCTGCCTGCAATGGCTTGCCGAAGAGGATCTGCCAGCTCCCCTTGCCATCGAAGATGTCAAACGCGCCGTGGATCGACACGCCGCCCATCTCGAGCGTGCCTACCCAGCGCCCGTCCGGTACCACCTCGTCTCCGTTCGCCATCCGCAAGTGCCGCGTCGGGGGCCCCATCCTCCCCAAACGCTGCGCCCGCGACTTGTAGAACTCCCGGTCCATTCCGCCGACTTGGCACCCCGTGTCAAGCAGGCCCAGCACCCGCACTTTCTCCCCTTTCGGTCCGCCGAAGCTCATCCACTGCATGAATGGCGGGCTCGTTTCTTCGCGCTTACTCGGGTCCACCAGGTACATGTCGACAATCTCGATTTCTGGAACTGTTAACGATGCACAAGATGGTACGCCCGAGCCTCCAATACGGCCAGGACTTGGGACTGCACGCTGGCCTCGCGCTACAGTCCCTGTCCAAAACCCTCCGGCCCCCCACCGTTCCGCGCCTCCTCCCTGCACCCACGGAACCCCCTCAATCTCCACGGTGTCCACGTAGTTCATCATCGCGACTGGCGTGTGGAGCCTCCCAAATCACGTCCCGCAATACGCACGGTATTTGCGCTCGAGGACCGGGACTAGAGGCGCCGGGCACGTCTTGTGCGGGGGGTAAGAGCCCGTTGACCAAATCGCCAACGATTCCGGGGCGATATGACCATTTGCGCGGTTCCAATCCGCAATCTGTGTGGCGTAGAGCGCTAGGCCTGTTGGGTTGCTCAGTGCCTGCGTCGCATTCCCGTCGGTCATGATTTTGCGCAGGCGCTCGCGCTGCTCATCCGTGCCCACAGGTATCGGGTCCTTCCTCAGCCACAATCCCCCTCCTCCTCCTCCTCCCCCCGTAGCCGTCTGGTTCGCCGCCGACGCGTTCTGGTTCGTTGCTGGCGCGCTCGTTTTCGTCGTCGTTCTCGGCGCTTGCTGCTGCGACGCCGCCGCCAAGCGCACGTTCTGCATGACGCGCGTCATTTCGCTCATGCTTTTTTCGAAAGCGGCGGACTTCGCGTCGAATGCGACGGCCCGCTGGTGCTGCTCCACCTCCATATCAACCGCGGTCTGCGGGACGGCAGCGAGCGCCGCGAGCATCGCGTCCCACTCCGCAGGCACAGCGCCAACCGCGACGCGCACGAACATGGGCAATGCCGTGTGGGAGGACCATACGCCCTCGCTCGCACTCCCCGCGCTCGCGTCGAGGACGACCTCTCTCAGGCGCGAGCGGAATTCCAGCATGGGGGAGATCTTCTCCCCGCCAACGAGGACATGGTCCGTGGCAAGATTCTCGATCGTGATTCTCATGCCCGCCAACTCGGCTAGAAGCTGAGCGCGGGGTTTCACGATCGGAGCCATCCCCGCGAACCGCTCCTCGAAGGCGCGCGTGAACGCAGCCCATGTGGTGAACGTCGACGCGCGGAACCAGATGTCCGCTGGCGACCTGTGTTGGAAGCGATCCCCTACCTCCTCGGGTTTGTCCGCGTCTTTTACTGTCTCTCCCCGGAACCCAAGGCGCACATCTTTGATGAAGTCGATTGCCGCAGCTGCGGATGTTCCGTTCCCGGTGAAGGTAGGCCCGGTAGACATATCTTTTCGTCTTGCAATTATCTGTCGCGGAATAGATGGGATAGAATTTCTTGCAGGCGTGATCACAGTCGCGGGTGCGGTCTGCGCAACCGGCGAAGGTGTAAGGGGAGGGAGTGGGGAAGAGCTCGGGGTGCCGTTCCGCAAGTCAGAAGCATGGGGGTGTTGGTAAAAGGTCGACAGTGAGATGGGCCCACGGAGTCCGACAAAGGCGGCGCCTAGTCCGTGCCCGAGTCCCGAGGTACGCAAGGGGGTAGTAGCCGGCGAGGGTAAGCTCGATCGGCCCCGCAGTTCTTCGAGTGGCGCCAATTCTTCCGCAACAGTCTCTTCACGCGTCCGAGGTACGCTGCTGTGTCTCTTCCCCTTCGCTGCGCTCCGCGTCGTGGGGGCCAGCGCTCGTTCGTTCGTTCGGTCTTCTGTTCGTTCGCTCTGGGGTCACAAGGACCGAGGAAGAGGGTGGGGAGATGGCACGAGGCGGAAAGTAAAAAGTGAAAAAAAAGCTAGTCTGGCACGATCAGGACAATCGGGGCCGATGGATGGCGTGGGTACGGATCGCACTCTTGATCACCACTATGGAGCAGTTGGGGATCGCCTTGAAGGCAGTGCGCGGCGATCAGACTGAGAGGGCGGGGAACAACCAAAAGGCCTGCCTTCTAAGCTACAAACACGCCTAATCTATCTATGCACAGCCACCCCATGGGCAGCGGCAACTGCCACAACAGGAGGTCTGCCGCGGTGCGGCGGCACAGCGCGGCACAGAGGGACGCACAGGTCTGTATCTCCGGGATAGAAAGAGTGTGTTTACCCTCGCCGACATTAGTATACATCAGTAATTCTGGGCGTAAATATCCGGAAGCCGTTTCGGCTTTCCGTAGGGTGCTTTGCATGTATTTGGCGAAAGCAGTGCTATCGATCAACGCATTAATCGGCCGCCACTTCACTACTTTGCTTGCCTGCTGCTTGTGCTGCGTTCCTCCCTCCATGGCGCGAACTTCGAAGACACAAAGACGAAGGTAGCCACCGCAGTTCATGGCTCTCGGGCTGAAAATTTGGGGAGCGTGTGGTGGGCATCAAGTGGCATGGGAGCGCACTGTGCAGGGTCGGCGGCTTCGAGCCGTAATAATCAAGTTTAAGCTTTTGGTGAGTCATATATCATAAACATATTACACGGCGCACGCAGCCTCTTGATAGCACAAAAGACAGTAGAAGAATGGATGCAGGAGGGCAAGGGATAACCGAGGTCTCCCGCGATGCGTCACGAGGGCTAGGCATAGGGAGGAAGGTCCGTCGAGGCGACGGCGGCAAGGTGTCAGCCAAGGGCGGCACAGCTGTGCTGACGTGATGACCACGGGGTCTGTATCGCCACCTCGGCACACGTCAGTCAGGAGCCGCAGGCCCTGTCTCCGGGGCCACGGAACGCAGTGAGGCTCCATCGGCGAGCCACACTGCGCGGCGACACTGGGTTGCGCGGATGGGCAGGCATGTCATTCGCGCTCGCGCACGCACCCTCACACATATTTCTGCTGTCGACGCCCGCGGGCACGACTACGACGCGACCCCGGCCGCGTTGACTGCGGAGATATGAGGTCGAGCTGCGATGGTGCACGCGCGTTTCCGGGGACGAGATGCACTGCGCGAGCGAGACGGAATTGGGCTCGCAAGCTACCACTCGTGAGGCCGGACTCGTCCCCGTCGGGTACCATTCGATACTCCTCATCGCCCCCCTTCATTGCGGGGTCGGACGGGGATCCCAAGGTGCACACAAAATGGGTTGTATCCTGGCTGCACGGCGGCGAGGGACTACAACCAGCGATGATGGAGCGTTACTAAAAGAAAGGACGTAGAAAAGTGGCTTGCAAATGAGGCAGTGGTAGGTGTGCGGTTGCGGAGCAGAGTGAAAAGGGGATCAAAGAGCGAGGTAGTGTCCGTGATAATTGCTAGAAGCAGTTCCCGTCCATGTGCATGGCCATGCAATGCGAGGAGATGCAGAGTTGGAGCACGAACACGTGTGCGACGCGATGCTGAGGGATGGGGGCGGAGGCAGAGGCAGAGGCAGAGGCAGAGGCAGAGGCGAAGGCGGAGGTGGAGGCAGAGGCAGAGGCGGAGGCGGCTACGGCAGCAGAGGAAAAGGGCTGGCCGGGGTGCTGTGAGCGGGGAATTCAGATTGTATGCAAAGGGGAGCCTGGAGAAGGAAGGAGAATGGGGATTCACCCGCTCGTGCTCGCGCTCCCTCTGCGACGCGGCGGTGCTGGCGCTAGCCTCGGCACCGAAGACGAGCGCCCCACAGGTGGTGTAGACCTTGTTGATATTGATGAAGTGGGACTTTAGCCGGCCCTGCACACAGTCAGTTAGCCAGTGCACCGCAGGAAGGGGGGGGGACGGTGGCGAGAGTGAGCGCCACGGTTCTGAGCGGGATGTCGATGAAGGACGTCATTCTCGTCGGGCATGAGAAGAATAGGTGGGAGGCCGCGATGCTGCGATGTGGTAGAGTACACACGAAGCAGGGGTGCGTGAGCGTAATCGGGGCTAGGGCTAGCCAAACATGAGGTGCGGTGCGAAACATAGCTTGGAAGAGGTGCCGCTGAGGTGATGACCGTCTGCCCGAGATGCCGGTGAAACAGTGCAGTGGCATGCAGCCGTGAAATCTAATGCTAACTGAGTAAGACCTCAGTCTTAACTCAACCCAACACCAAACTCCAACAACTAACAACAACCAACTCCTGCTTTATCGTATTTGTGTTCAAGGGGGTAGGTCAGGTGTATCAACCGTCAATTTCAATAGTGTGACACTGGTTTGCTTTGGAAAGGTCCTTAGAAGGGCTTTCAACAGGTTTAACAGCCTTTCGGCAACAGGTGTAGCTATTCTACTAGTGGTGCACAAAACCGCAATTAAATTGGGATTTTGGCGAACGACAGCGCCGCTGGGTAGCTGACTGATTTTACAAGTGGTGGAGGGGCAACTCAAGACGTTGCGTACGCCAGGAGATGGTTCCGCCAAATGGTAAGGTTTTTCCTGGAGCTCAAGATAATTCCTTTGAATGGGGCACGACTACAAAGTAGTGGTGCAAGCCGAACGGTGTGGGTGCCGATGGTACAGAGTAACTCAATAATGTTTCGTACGCCAATAGTTGGTTTCCGCCACACAGCAACCCAAACGGTAAGGGCTTTTATGGGAGGTGGTAGTTCCGACCTCAGTGTTTTGAATCAACCACGATTTTTAATGAACAGCGCGGCTATGAATAGCTCTGCAACTGAACAAGATGGATGCCGATGGCGCAGAGCAACTCAAGGACATTCTGTACGCCGATAGTTGGTTCCGCCACACAGCAACCCCGATAGGAATGGACTTTGGCGTATGAACAGCGCGGCTACGAATAGCTCTGCGACTGAACAAAGTGGCGGGGGCCGAAGACAGAGGGACAACTCAGGCTTACGCCAAGGGAGTGTGTGCGTCAAACGGGATAAGGACCAGAGGCCTTATAAGCTGCTAAGAGCTAGGTGCCATTAAGGGGGGAGTTATTCACTGTCTAACTACTAATTTACATGCGGCTTTTATAATATGAG
The DNA here is from genome assembly GCA_029204335.1 of Mycena vulgaris. NCBI lineage: Eukaryota > Fungi > Basidiomycota > Agaricomycetes > Agaricales > Mycenaceae > Mycena > Mycena vulgaris. The sequence goes on from JARGYA010000220.1 coordinate 99,754, forward strand.
AGGGATTGATCCCAACTAACTAAGAGAATGATAAGCGGTCTTTCCAAATGATGAACTCATCTGAAGCGAGATATATCCTGGTAGTTGGGCAGACTTAGAGGTGTCTGCCTGGGTATTATTTGATGGTGTGGCCGCCAATCACCCGCAAGTTCTGTTTAAGCCACCTCTGCTTACAGTCTCCTCGCGTAGACTCGGTTAGGAGTGTCCGCAGTCCTCCGCAGTCTGATTAGTTGATGGGCTGACTGAGCCTTTTATTATCTCTTGGCACCCAAGTTCAGTGACCACCAACTGCTTTTGGAAGTCATGTGATTGGTTTAGGGCCGGTCTACCACAGGTGGCGTAGCCTCTGCGCCAAGTTCAAGTAGCCTCTCCGCCAAGTTTAAGTGGCGTAGCCTCTCCGCCAAGTTTCACTGGTGGCGTGCTCGCACATTATATCTTTTTACAGTTTTGGCGTGACTTCATGTGGCGTAACTTTGGATTGGCACAGACTTGAGCATTGTCAAGTGACATGACGGGTTCATTTCTCCCCTACGCCGTTATTCCATTGGCGAGCACATCTTTTGAGTTCAACTCGCAAGCCAAATATCATTATTCTGGTGGCACATGTAGTACTTGTAGGTTTCAAATCAAATAGCTTTATTGTAATCCTTCCAATGTCCCTTGGTTGCCTCGTGCCCATATTGACATCGAGCTTACTGCACAGAAGTACAGCTTGCCGGACGAGTCCTATGGCTAGCTAGTGGGGTTGAGTCCGAGTTGCAATCTCTAGCTTTGTATGAAAGCCGCAATGGCATCCTCAGTCTCCTTGGTTTATCACTAGTTTGCAGCACTGCTAACTGCTTGTAGTGCTCAGTTCCGGGAATGTAACTAGCACCCTGTGTGTCTTATACCTCCCCGCCATAGGGCTGGAAACATGCAAAAGCAGTAATTTTAGGGGTGCACAAATGCACACCCTATCACCGGAGCTGGGATGTACAAGCTAGTACTATGGGCCCCGGAGTGGGCTGGGAGGCGGTCGTGGTCGCGGCACGGAGCGAAAATTGCGCGAAGACACAGCATGGAGCGGTCTAGGCCCGCTGATCCGAGATGGCCCGGACTTGCCGCAGGTTGGCCACAGCTAGCGTCCGACAACTCAACTCAAGTCCACATGTTGCTCCTATGTCGCTCAGCGCTCGCGATCAACACGCGTGACACGTCGTGCACCAGCTTCAACAAGCGGATTATTCAAGCACGTACGAGCTCCATCTGTTGAAGCGTATGTCTACACTTCAGCCAGTAATCTCTCACTGCACGCAGGAGCGCGCACTCGCGAGAAGGAAGTGCGACGGCCCTGCCTGAACTCGACAGCCGCTGCGCTGCACTCCCGGATCCAATCCCCTCGCAGCTCCGTCGTTTCAAGGCTCCGCAGACCACCGAAATCAAAGCCAATTCAACTTAATCCGTGCCAATTTTGCTGCAACATGGCCGGAACTCACCCTCTCTTCGCTCACACGATCTAGGGATTCGCCTGCCCGTCAGTACTCCCCTTGAGCAAGCGGAGGTCCAGATGCAGGCATGTTCATCTATTGGATGCCTGGTATGAACAGTGAGGGAGAATCAGGACCATATCGCTTCCCTGGGTGGGTCAAACACCACGCGTCTAGAATGTTCAGCTCACCGGCGCGCGGGTGTGACTTGGTACTGCTATTACGCACCCGCACCATCCCCAGGTGCTCATCAATCATCTTGGACTAGGCAACGGTTGCAGCAGCTGAGATTAAATTTTGCCACGAAATCGTGCATCATCCAAATTAAATCTTCCTACATATTGCTACAGAGACCACCTGAGTCAAATAAGATTAATTTTACGACAAGATTAATTTAATCTGGCGGGGATAAGATTAATTTTACAAATAATATTAATTTCACTGGCAAAAGAGATGCCATCAAGAGGATTTGAACCCAAGACCCGAGTATATAAAGGCAAATACAGTAATGAACCACTTAATCAATACACTAAGCCAGACATGGTAAGCCAGATTCACATTTCCCACTATGTTAAGCACCTTAGATAGGACAGAAGGAAATATCTATATTCAAGTCCATTTCATCTTGTGTAGAGTAGCACCTTACGCAGATGAAAAGCTTTCCATGATTGGTTAAATCAAGGCAGAAAAGCCTTCACCATATACGATGAAATGGACTCCTTTGGCGCTGTCACATGTGGTCTTACTGCTCTAGTGGTAAGCACTAGTTCCCCGTATTAGGATTGCGTAAGTGTGGCCAGACTGGCTCCCAGTTCAATCCTGCATCTAGGAGCTTTTTTGAGTTTTCCTAGATTTAATCTCAAAAATTAAATTTTCAAGCACTACAATTTCGTGTAAAAATTAACTTTTGATGATGCACAATTTCGTGGAGAAATTTAATCACATCTACTGATATAACTGGACTAGGGACGTAGCCTCACATGGATCGTCGACAGTTCCGGCGTGATCTCTGGTCCATCCGAATACCTGGTTTCTCGGCTTATTCTGGGAAGCCTCCAGTGGAATATTCCAAGCCCAAGTTTTAGGAGGTGGCCGCAGGGGACTTGGCGTAAGTTCTCGTGTCATGGCGATTTTCTTAGATCCATATTGATGACCTTGGCTCTGGACGTAGCCGAGTCAGCCAGCTACTAGGCTCACCCATGCGGTGGTTCATCGACAGCTCGCAGTTACTTCCCAACCACATCCTCTGGTATCCAGCCAGCGCGCGCTGGTATATTGCCCCACCCATTTCTGCAATCCCGCAGATGCTAGATCGATTCGTGACTGGAGCGGCATTTCGCCGCGTGGTGATCCCGAGTACGTTTCTTGCAGCGCATGGCTGTCGACGGGGAGCTGTGTTCCTCGCTGCGGGAACATGTCAGATGCTCCAAGGAGCAAAAGGTGCAGCCGGGGACACTGCAGAGGGCGGTGGGATGGCGGGAATGGGAAGCAGAAAATTCGAGTGGTTAAACTATGGGTAAGGTGGAGTGTTTATAATCGGTGAGCTAGAGGCATAACACCAGGAATATTTATTGGCTGCGGGGATAATTCAGAAAGGCGGACGCTAGGTGTACCAGGAGGTAGGTTGTAGTAGAAAGTAGCCCATCAAACAGAACACACTTGATGCAAGAATGAGAATACACTGAACAGCCATGATAATCTTCCAGGTCCTGGACGGTTCAAGGAGGTCTGCCTCGTCGAGGAGGGGGTGAATTCCCTCAATGAGCAAGGAATCCTCGCCTAAAATTAAATTGAGCTTACAAACGAGATCATCAACCATGGAATGAACATACCAAATGTGCCGTCGACTTCATTGCTTGGGGGTCCGGCGGTGTCCTCGTCTCCACTACAGCTTTCGGTCTCTCGGACTATGCAACATCAGAACAGGAGGTATTGCAGCGCGAGCTTCAAGAGCTCACATGATTCCAACTGAGACGCAACTTCGTAAAGCGGGTATCCCAATTCTCGTGCGACGTCTTGGCTGTAAGGATCATAGCCTTTGCCTTCGTGAAATTGGCGGATGCCAGTGTATACACTTTCGTCCCAGGACCATCCATCGGGCCACATTTCAAACTTGAGACGGGGAAATCCAAGTTCGTCCGCCTCCTCCGCGGTCAGTCGTTCTGCTCCCGAGGGGTTGAGGGACCAGTATGCCGGGCACTCCGGCAGCCGAAAGTGTGACGGGATTCCGGATTCTAAGTCTCGCAAGGGACAGAGAAAGAGATATCCTGGGGGGATGCTGCCAGTGTCGGACAGCGTTAGTCGGTATAGAATATGGTCCATGAAAACTGATGGCAATGGTGCTCAGGACTGGGACAGTTGATAGATATACTGTGAACATACCATAATCATTGTAGTTGGAGGTTATCCCGAGGCGATTGAAGATGTAATTGGCCTGCGCCAGCCGGCTCCTTTGGGATCGAAAATCGCTGTCAATTTCCCGGAAAAAGGAGTGTCCACCTCCAAGCTTTGGAGAGGTTATACTTCCGATATCAGATATTAGCAGTGCGTAATAAATACAGGCAAAGTAGACGCACCGAGTCCAACCATCCTCCATAACCAATGGTTCTTCGAAAGTCCCTGACCACCCATGATCGACAATCACATCCTCTGGGATGCCTGCGATCACCGTCGAATCTTCAATTCCAGCGCCCGCTGCGCATGAAATTATTGACCCAAGTTGCAATGATGCATCTAGCGAAATCGAGAGCCCGCGAGGGTGCCCTAGATGCAGGGAGCAAATGTCGTGATACACCTCCAACGGAGTTGAATCTATGATCTGCGAGTCCTCGGGCGGTTCTGAAGTCGATGAGGTGATTGAGTGTGGTAAGCTGAACCCCACAGGGTATAGGAAAAGGGGATCAAATTCCGGCCGCGTTAGGTCAACGCAGAGACGACCGGTGGAGCAGCGTATCCATATCATGCACTGTTGGGAAGACTTGAGATAGTCATAAGATATGCGCAGAGTGCTGAGAGAAGTGACCCACCGGGGCTCTTCCGGACACAGAGTTCATATATTGCTCGACATCCTACAAACGAGTTGGCGTGCTTTGTTGGGTCTGATTCGATAGAGAATCTTACCTGAAATTCAGTATCCTGTGGATATTTGATAATTTAAAGGGGCGGGAGCTAGGAGGTGGACGTACAAGATAGTTCCATAGATAGACCGTCGAGAAATGAGAATCACGGTATTTCTCCTGGATTTGAGTCGCAGGGATTAGCTCTAGGATGCTCATTATAGACACCCCATTTTCACAAGCGGCGGCACAGACCATCGTGAAAAACAGCAGCGTGGATACCAGATGACCTCGCTGTAGCATAGAGTTGCACGAAATTAGGATGGCTGCAGCTGGGATCTGTAGCAACGGTTGAAGCGATAGGATCAGCGCTCACCGAACCCATGAATTTCGTGAAATATCCTCCCGCCATTCCTACCAAAAACTGTAAGCACAAATTAGAGAAAGATGTAAGGCCCACGCACCTCTTCAGCATTCTCCCCTTGATATATGGCCACGGTCATTTTTGCCTTGGAGCCGTGAATCCGCCCAGAATATATGCGTCTCACTGACGCTCGTGCTTCCCCGCGATATACCACACCGGATCTGTGCCGTGGTTGTATTTCTTCGCGGAGAACTAGGTCTCCCACCGGGATCGTCCGAAAGTCTGAGTCTCGACAATCAGCATTCCTCAGGGCGTTAAATGTCGAACTATTCCACCAGATGGGACAGGGGGAGTTACATGAGTGATCTTAGAGGTACTTTTGAACTTTCCTCCGGCGACGATAAAGTTGTGCGCCCCCGGAAAAAAGGCGCCGGTATATCTGGAGGAGGGTGAGAACCTCTCCAAGAAGACATGCGCGCGGTACATACTGATCACTACGAGGGTCACCGTCGTCCACGCTCGACTCGGAGTGGAATTCTGGTTCAAAGGGGGGCTCGGCGTCCATGGGTGGTCAAGGTAAGAGAGAGAGATGTTAAGCGCCCACTGCTGTGCCGTGTTCTAAAGAACCGGGCTGTCAGATGGCTGTGCTCAGCTGTGTTCTCGTGACACCCAGGGTGTGAAAAACCTGCACAGCAGTTGATATAGCCGCATGTAGCGATGTTTCCAGAGTCAGTAACTCAGTCCGAGCTGTATAAAAGATATGGCGGCGAAAAAATAACGGTCTGAAAACGGTGCCGCAGCTCAGGACTGGGATGGGAGTTCGTTACCCGGAGATTGGAGCAAAAAAATCAATCCGTGGATGCCTGTTTTAAGTGAGGCGAGGACTCTGATTCGCGTCGTTGAGGTTGGATACCGAGATGGTTCTGGTGCGGGGGAGGGAGGAGATCAAATTTCTTTGACCGCTTTCGAATATGCTGCCTTGTGCGAACATCAACATCCTACAAAAGAAAATCAACGTCTCAGATCGGAGCAAAGCCGCCAAGAACAAGAAAAGACACCGGATCCGGACGCCTGGAATCTAAGTCGGGTCGGGTTCCCTGCCTCTGGGTCAGTCTGGCTTTAAGCTTGCCTAGAACGCGAAGAAGGCGTGTTTAGCACCACGTCTGATTCCCCGGGTACTGCGGGCTTCGTTATCCTAAACAAATATTTGTGAACTATGGTCGCTTAAGACCACTTTTGCTGATCCATTCGGACGCCCGGACTCGCCGGGCTCAACCTAGTTGGATTCGTTTCGACGTGAAGCGCGCGTGTTCCGTGCAACAACTCCGAATAATTTGAACCTCGCTATGCTGCAAACAAATCAGCGCCGCGGTTGATTAGATCAGAGCAGACACACAGGAAAGGCAGCAAGACAAAGACATACGCATTGACGCTGGGAGTCGAATCCTCTTGGTACAACGCGGGCGGGGGCGCACCGTGCACCACGCCTGACTTCTGTGTAATGCAAGGTCCCCAGCTATTCAAGGGAGAAGCTCGTGAATACGGAGGAAAGAACGGAAAGCCTCCGCCAACGTCATGATTTGCGCTTGGCGAGTCATGAGCTGGGGGCGGGGTCTGGGCTGGCCTGGGGTGATTCTACATCGGGAGCTTTCGAGACGATGAGCGATGGGCGTATCAACGCCGGTGAATCGAAGGAAAGACCCCGCGTCGCCCGTCAGGCATGTAGTGCAGCCGTTGCGACAGTTCTGTCGCCCTCGGCAAACCAAGATCTTGAGTCCTGCAGCGCTTTTCAACCGGTCTGCCCGCATACTTCATTCTCACCAACCTAGCTCATCCCCATCCCCACCTTCATTAAATCATCTCCGTGTCGAGCACCTTGGGGTACAGAGTCCAGACACCCAGCATGACGACATGCACACATTGCGCCCGAGATCGCGTTGGCACCCATTCTAGAGGGACGTGTGACACCCGAGGAATGCGCTCGCGGCTGCCCTTCGAGCAACCTTAAGCATACAGAGAGTTGAATCCGGCGGCGTATACCATTTATTGGGTGATACAAGCGGTGCCGGAGATACATTTGGAGCGCAGTATCGAGATAGAAGATGGTGACTATTGGAATAAACTGAGCAGGTTCAGCTACATAGACGACGCTTGGGTTTTGCGGGGTATTTGAGGTGCGCCTACTGTCGGAAGAAGAGTCCCCGCACTTCGGAATCTCGGGCACCAGCGGTGGCCGTGCCCTGGCTTCGTACGCACAAGAGTCGCCCGTAGATGGCCAGTAGAAAGAGTTGATTCGTGTACGCATCAGAGACTCGCCATATGAATCCAGCCTAAATCAAACGGAGCATCCTGGAGTACTATATCCCAGTCAGTAACCACAGCGATTCGAGCTAATCAAGTGGCCGCAAGCTACCCAGATCGAGAGTGGGCGATGGCCATCTGCGTCGTCCGTTACGCCCACTGGCTACCTCGCGGTTACCGAGCAAGTGGTAGAGCAATTTGTAGCGCGAGCCCCGCCCACAATATGAGCCTGAGCCACATTTCCAGGTCAAGGAACTGCATCGAGATGGGAGCAGCGCGTCCTTGGGAGCTTAGCAAGCTCATAAGCCGTGTTCCATGCCTCGAGCCGTATCCTGAATACGGTAGGAGTGTTGGATATCCCGTGCCAGATGATTCAAAGGTGATTCCAAGATGGTTCTCCTGAGAATGGCAAACGCAGAGCACGAGCCCGGCTCGACTTCGCTGGGTACTAACCAGAGCCAAAAAAATGCCTTCTCTTGGGTGCATGAGATCCGTGCCCTCGAAAGGGACAGAGTCAAGACCGGATGGCGCAGGGGCCGAAGAAGAGGAACTTATAATGAAGCGGAAAGAGAGAAGAAGCTGCACCGCCACTGATTGAATCCACGTGCTGTAACACAGCCTCATAATGCTTGGCACATCCGCGGCCTCCACCACCCGCCTTTTGAGCACGCTGTATCAAGTCAAGATGACGTGCCGCGGAAGGGATAGGAGGCTCAAGCCAGGGCGCGCCGCCGGTGACGGCGACGAGGAGGGTGGCGGGGATGCTGAGGAGGGCCAGGGCGGCCAAGGTGAGGGCCGACCGCATGGTACGTCATCTTCTGGATCATCGCGATTGTTCGCAGCCAACTGATTTACACCGCAGCGAATCTGGGTGGCGGGGGGCGATGTGGGAAGTGGACGATACAAGTGAAATGCTAACGCCGGCTCTGGTTTCGTCCACACACGCTCGGGCCGTCGCGCTCTCTTCAACTCCTCAACGTTCAACCCCAGAATTCATGCCGCGCATTTCGCTACGCCGCTGAAGTTGCGGGCGTGTTCAAGCTGGCGGTCCTTGGATCCTCCGTTCACCTCTCGTTCCGTCGACTCTCTCCTTTCTGGGCTTCTACTCCTATGCCCGCTCCCTTTCGCTCGCCCCGCCCCGTTCGCACTCTATTCCTCTCTGCATCCAGCTGGCTCGTGGCATCTCGCCTGCAGCCCTCTCCGCGGTACGTCTGCATCTGCGCGCGTGCGGCGCGCGAATGCTCCTCGCTTTTCCCATCCTATTTATCTTCCTCTCCTTTTTCCGCTCCCGTTCCCCGCTCCCTCTTCTCTTTCCCTGCACTTGTGTGCTCTGCGCCGTCTACCGATGTCTGCTCCGCGTTGTGGATTTAAATGCCGCGGGCTCTCCCTATTCTGCGATCTGACGCGAGCTCTTCTATTCCGCACAATGTTACATTGCGAGTGCGTCGCTGATTCGATTCCTATTCCGTTTCTTTCCCCCGCATCTCAAGCCTGTTTCTGGTAGGTGAGTACTTCCCAACCGCACCAAGATCGGGACTGACATCGCCTTGCTGAGTCGATACGGATTCCGCTGCTCTCCTCTTACCAGTTTCAGTTTCGGTCGAGCCATGGGCACGCCTAGGATGGTTCACACACCGACGGATTCACAATTTTCATACTAGCTCAGATGTACGACATACCCTCGCTCCACTTGCATTCCCCCGCACTCAAGTTCGAGCGATGTCCTCGGATTCGACTCGCATCCGACTTCCACTCACAAGCTTTTCTCTACTTGTCGTCTCGTCGGTTCACTCCAATATCAGGCTGATGCGAAATGAACTTCATGTGAACCGGCTCTCTACGTCTTGTCCCGACTTTGGTTCGCTGCACCGCACTTGGTTTTTCGGGACTCTCGTAACGAATATGCTCGATTTGCAAGCTCACCCGCAACTGCGGTGCGGGATGTACCATCAGCCGCAGCGCTCGCACTTAGACGCCGGTTGGATCGAAAGTCTGTTTTACATTCCATCTGAGTCCCCTTCTTCATCTGGCTATCTACCGTCTAACTGGCGCCGTGATCGGGCTGCTGCGGATGTCAACGCCCAAGATTCGTTGATAGCTTTCCGTCCAGTCTCACAGCTCTGAGAACTCGGCACAGCAGTGGACGCTTAACGCCTCCCTCTGTCTTACCTTGACCACCCATGGACGACAAACCCCTGGGAGCAAATTGTCTACAGTGGACTCCGAGAATTCCAGCAAGCGAAAGGCTATGATCCTCACAGCCAAGATGTCGCCCGAGAGCTAGGCTATCCCTTCTTCCCGGTCTCCTCTGAGTTGAACGGTTCGTTTCCACGCGGTGAGATCATTCTATCTGTATGACTCTATGCACTCGCATCTCTCGACTTTGTAGTAAGCATCGCCTTAGCGCCTTTGTTCGTGAATCCTTCTGCAGAACTGACGGTCCCAACGCGAGCTCTCAGCTTATATATACGGCTCCTCTTCTACCCGGCCGAGTCATCGAGCCATATTCAGTCGGACCTTGTTTTGTTGGGGCGCGGGGGTTAACTCAGCTTGATGCATACTGTACATCTCTACTGATAATAAGTATCACACGCAGAAATCATGGCGGGATGGGGTGGAGAGAGAGGAAAGACGCCGGCGGCGCATCATGCCAGGCGCACGCGTGCCGGGTGCGAGTGCCGCCTTATGACTTGAATCCACACCACAATGAACAGGAGCTTTGAAATACGTTGAATAAAAAGACCAAGACACAGCCGAAAAAGTCCCTGCTATCAGAACGATAACAAAATAAGATACATACTGCGTGCTGTCCATGTCCGTGCGCACCATTCCATTCCATGCCATCCCTCGCGCACTCACCATTCACACTGCTCAGACGTAATCCATGGGCGAGCCGACTCGAGCCAAAACGGAACAGCAACGAGCGCGGGGTCGTGCCCGCTGTGGTGCAGGTACGCGACGCGCTGGTGGAGGAGAGGAAGAAGAGGGCGAGGTTAGCGGGATTCATGACTGAGGGGGAGGGGAGGGACACACTGCGCGCTTCCGGTTCCGGTTCAGCTCCCCGAGGCACCTGCGCCCGGTGTGCTCGCCTCAGCGATGGCGAACGAGTCGCGGGTGGCGTGCACCTGGTTGAATTGTGCGCCGTGGATGTTGCGACGCTCGCTATTGACTACAGTAGCCCCCAGCGATGTTGTAAATGGAGAGGATGAGTGGGAGCGGAGGAGCGAGTAGGCCTGCAGCGCTGCCGTGAGACGCACCGCATATCATTATGCATTCGATGAGAAAAGGGTGCGGGCGGGACACGAGCAACGCATGGGGCGATGGGGCACCTCTCAGTGGACGGGGCTGGGAACGCCGGGGGCGAGGGTGCGGCTGCGGAGCCAACGAGTGATCAGCACCGAGCGTGGGCGGATGACGCGGGTCTGGAGAGAAGGGTAAGCGGTGATCAACAACGACTCCTTCGCACGATGGCGTGGGGAATCAGCCGTCTAGAACCTGGTGCCCGTAACTCAACACGCTCGCACGACAGGGCACTGTGGCGGACGACGGGCGGCCCACAAATAATGCGCGCATGCCCGAGATCCTGATGGTGGCGCTGCTCGTGCTGCGGGCGGCGCAGGAGCAGCACCGGGTGAACAGATGGGCCGATCAGGGTGAGAGAGAGGATAAGAAGGAGAAATGCAAAGCGCGCTGCACCCGACGAATATATGTCCCGCATCCACACTGGCACGTCCTGCACGCGTACCAGAGGGAAGGGACGGGGACGCAGGTCATCTAAGTAATCGAAGTAGAAGAAGCGCCGTTTCGCGACGACCGGGGTGTACTTGGCGCGTCGAGCACAGCGGAGGGATGTACGAGCTAGTTGAATGGGCCGCGGAGTGGGTAGAGAGGCGTTCGTGGTCGCGGCACGGAGCGAAGATTGCGCGAAGTCACGCGAAGAGCCGTGGGAGTATCGGGACACATGAACCGGTCCAGGCCTGCTGATCCGGGATGACCCGTGTGTTCAAACTCCACGCCTCACCGCATGTCGCTCAACGTACGTCGCGTATCAGCTTCAACTCGAAGCGACGACTTGCACCTCGCTTCAAGTTTACGAGCTCCATCTGTTGAAGCCTAATACTTATGTCTACGACAGACTACACTTTAGCCAGTAATCTCTCAGAGTCTCACCGCGGGAGCGCGCACTTGAAATCTACATCACACGCCGGCGCGGATGCACCACTGGCAAATTACCTGCGCCACAACCACACCGCGATACTGGCGGCCCCGTCTAAACTCGACAGGTGCTGGCCTACGCTGCGAGGTCAAATCCCCTCCCATGTTTCCAGGAATTTCCCCCTCTCACTTTGCTCACACAGTCTAGGTATCTCGCGTGCCCGTCCGGCCCCCAGTGATTAAGCGCAGGTCTCGATGCAGGCATGTTCCTTTATTGGATGCCTGATATGAACCAGTGAGGGAGGATCGAGATCATATCGCCGACGGAAGTGATATGGACACCTTGGATGTAGAACGCTCAGCTCACCGGTGTGCGGGCGTAGAAGGCATGTTATTACACATCCGCACGCGCTTATGAATCGTGTTGGACTAGGGATGCAGCCTCAGTCGATTTTTGACCGTTCTGCCGCAATGTTCGGTCCCATGGTTTGTCGGCATATTGATAGCATTCGGGAGCCTCCAGTGGAAGATCTACAGCCCATTTTGGGGCCGGCGGCCGTAGGGAACTCGACGTGAGCTGTCAATTTCGTCGGCATGATCCTTTGCTTGCAGTTGATAGATTTAGACGAGCTCTCCATTCGCCGGCACGGTGCTTTTACTGCAGCGCATGGCTTTCGATGGGGAGCTGTGTTCTACATCTCAGACATTCTGATTATTAGATGCCGCAGGCAGGGAACTCTGCGGCGGGTGATTGAAAGACGGGCAGGGGAAGCAGGGAGTTGGAGCGGTTGAATTACAGGTAGGGTGCGGAGGGTGTGTAATTAGTGAGCTATGGGTACGATAACACAAAATAACACAAGAAGTATATATTGGCTGCAGGAATTATTCAAGCAGGTGGACGCTAAGTGTATAAGTAGTTAGGGAGTCGTGTCCACTAGCTCATCAAACAGAACACACTCAATACGAGAATTAAAATAAACTGCGCACCCATGACAATTTTACATGTCCTGGACGGTTCGAGGGGCTCGGCATCGTCGCCGCAGGAGCAAATTCCCGCAACGGGGGAGGAATCCTCGCCTAAAATCAAATTGAGCGTACAGACGAGATCATGAATAACGGGGAGGGCATACCAGAGTCCCCGTCAACATTGTTGCTCCGGAGTCCGTAATTCTGTTCGGAGTCCTCATCTCCACTACAGCTTTCGGCCTCTTGAACTATGCAACATCAGAACAGAAGGTACGGCCGCACAGCTTCAATAACTCACATGATTCTAACTCAGACACAACCTCGTAAAGTGGATATCCCAGTTCTCGTGCGACGTCTTGACTGTACGGATCATAGTCTTTGCCTTCATGAAATTGGTGGATCCCGGTGTATACACTTTTGTCCCAGGAGTCTCCGTAAACCTCCATCCTCAACTCAAGACGGGGAAATCCGAGTTCGTCCGCCTCCTCCGTGCTCAGCCGTTCGGCTCCCGAGAGGTCGAGGGACCAGTATGCCGGGCACTCCGGAAGCCGGAAGTGTGACGGGATTTCGGATTCGAGGTCCCGCAAGGGACATAGAAGGAGATATCCTGGTGGGATGCTGCCAGTGTCGGATAGTGTTACTTGATAAATGATGTCATGCACCAAAACTGGTAGAACTGGTCAGTGGGATTGGGATAGTGGACATACTGTGCGCGTACCATAATCGCCGTAATTGGAAGTTATCCCGAGGCGATTGAAGATGTAAAAAGCCTGTGCGAGCCAGCCTCGGGTTGGAAGGGAAGAGTGAGAAACAGGTGTTATTGTGCGGTGAATGTGTTTGCCCCCAAGATTGGAGGAATTCACACTTCCGGTGCAAATATAAGCAGAGCATAAAAATACAGGGAACGGAGACACACCGAGTCCAGCCATTCTCCATAACCAATGGTTCTCTATCGTCCCGTAACCACCACCCAAAATCTTGAAACGGAATATTATCCGGGATGCCTGCGATTGTCGTCGAATCTCCTATTCCTGTTCCCACCGTATATGAAATAATTGCACCCAAGTGCACCGATGCAGCTGGCGAAATCGGGAGGTTGCGAAAATGCCGTAGATGAACGGCGCAAATTTTATGATAAACGTCCAACGGAGTTGACTGTATGATCTGCCACTCGTCGGGCGGTTCTGAAGTCAATGAGGCGACTGAGCATGGGAAGCTGACCCCCACAGTGTATAGGAAAAGGGGATCGGATTCGGGCTTCGTTAGGTCAATGCAGAGCCGGCCGGTGGAGCAGCGTATCCACATCATACAATCCAAGGAGTGCTTGAGATAGCAATGAGCTACATAGAAATCACGGAGAGGAGCGACCCACCGGGGATCTTTCAAAGATAGCAACCATATATTGCGCGACATCCTACGAACGGGTTGGTGTGCTTGGTGGGGTCTGATTCGATAAGGATTCTTACATCGAATTCAGTAGTCTGGGGGCATTCGATCGTGTGAACGGGCAGGAGCTACAACAGTGGACATACAAGATAATGGTAGAGATAGACCGTCGATAGATGGGATCCATGGTATTTATCGAGCATATTTTGTGCGGGCACCAAATCTGATTCGTCCCCACGTTACCCAGTGCCTGCTGATCCAAAGAGATGCCCACCGTCATGGAAAATCGCAGCGTGTATACCGGTCGAAGTTGCGGTAGCAAAGAGTTGCACGAGATTGGGATGACTGTAATTACGTTCCATGCTGAATCCTCATGCAGAATGTGTGGGCTCACCGAAGCCATGAATATCGCGAAATATCTTCCCGCCATTCCTATTAGGGAGAATGAATCTCAAGTCCAATGAACCAAGGACAATGACGCACCTCCTCAGCATTCTCCCTCTGATATACGGCCACCGTCACCTTCGACTTGGAGCCGTGAATCCGCGCAGAGTACACCCGTCTCACTGACACTCTTCCCTCCCCGTGGTATGCCACACCAGATCTGTGCCGTGGGCGTATTTCCTCGCGGAGATCTAGGTCCCCCATCGGGATCATACGAAAGTCTGGCCCCGTCGACAATCAGCATTGTTCACAGCATTCAATTTATCACATCCGCGCACCAGAAGGTACCATCGGGCCCGCATGCGTGATATTGGTGATGCTCTTAAATTTCCCGCCGGCGACGACCAGGTTCTGCGCCCCCGGGAAGAAGGCACCCGTATATCTGGAGGAGGGTTAACATCTTTCCAAGAAGATAGCTGCGGGGTACGTACTGATCACTGCGATGGTCATCAGCATCCACACTCGACTCGGAGCGGAATTCCTGTTCAAAGGAGAGCCCGTCGTCCATGGATCGTGAAGGTAGGAGAGAGAACGTTAAGCGTCCATTGCTGTGCCGCGTTCTAAATCCGCCTCAGAGCTGTCAGATGGCTGTGTTCAGCTGTGTTCTCGCGACGCCCAGGGTGGGAAAAACTTACACAGCAGTTGATAGAGCCGGATGCAGCGATGATGAGATGGCACAGTGAGGCAGAGTCGGCTGCGGGATTGATTCTTAAAATGATTCCGGAGTCGGTAACTCAGTCCGAACTATAGAAAAAGTCTGGCGAGGAAGCCAGAACAGGCAAACACGGCAACGGGCTGGAAACGGTGGCGCAGCAGAGGATCGGGATAGAAGTTCGATACACGTAGATTGGAGCAAAGTATTCAGCCCGTGGATGCCTTGAAGTTTGAAGTGAGGCGAGGGCTCTGATTCGTGTCGTTAAGGCTGGGTATCGACCTCTGCGAGATGGTTCTGGCGCTGATCAGCCTCAGTACATGCTGAGCTCGCATCAAGCAATTGTGCACAGCTCACCGGACCACTAGGCCGGGCAGAGTGAGTCATAAAAAGTGAGTGCATAGGAACTGGAGGAGTCAGAATGAGTCAGAAGGAGTCACAATATTAATGAGTCAGAGGGAGTCAGAACGAGTCAGAGATGAGTCAGAATGAGTCATAAATATTTTTATAAAACAATGTATAAGGGCCAAGGGCTCGCCGACAATGAACAAGTTTTTCCCTCACTTCGCGCTTCCGCCACGTGACTCGGAAGGTTCCGGCCCGGAAGTTCCCGCCCCTCGTCTTATAAGTTCCTGTCCTTCATCTAGTATCATATTTGCGGTCTTCGTCGTCACTGCGTGGTCCCTCGTCATTATCTTATAGTATTAGTTGCGGCCTTTGTTGTTTGCCGCCCACGTAACAGAGTTAGTGTCACACATCGTTTTGCATATCGTCCTTTCGTCCAGTAGGCATCGTAGCCGAATTTCCTCACTCCCCACAAGTACATAAACCACACACACCTCGGGTGCAGGGGTGAAGCTGAACCAACTCGCATTCACACCAGCTCTTCAGTCATTCAAGAGTTGTTGTAGGAATTGATTTATTTCTCTTACACTCTCACAAGCACCGTAGGCGTATCAGCGCGAAGGAGAGAGGAGGGTGAATGTCTTTGACCGCTTTTGAATATGCTGCCTTGTGTGAACATCAATATCCTACAAAAGAAAATCAGCATCTGAGATCAGAGAAAAGGCGGCGAGAAGAAGAAAAGGATACCGTAGACCGGATCCGGACGCCCGAAATCGAAGTCATGTTTCCTGCCTCTGGGGTAGTCTGGCATCAAGCTTGTATAGAGCGCGAAGAAGGTGTGTTCAGCACCACATTCGATTCCCTGGGTACAGCGGGTCTCGCTATCCTAAATAAATATTTGTGAGCTCTCGTCGTTCAAGAACACTTTCGCTGATCCATTCAGGCACCAGCACTCGAACCTGGGTTTCCGCACTCAGTCTAGTTGGATTACTTTCAACGTTAAGCGAGGGTGTTCCGTGCGACGCGTCCGAATAATTGGGCTTGATATAAACCTCGCCATGCTGTAAACAAATCAGCGCCATGGTTCATTTTGAGATCAGAGGAAACACACAGGAGAGGCAGCAAGAAAAAGACATATGCATTTACCGAATTCGGACGCCAGAAGTCGAGCCCGGGTCTCTCGCCGTACCTGCAGAAAATTGGACAGGGCGGGCGCAGGTGCACCGTGCATCACATCCGAATTCTCTGTAATGCTCGGTACCCAGCTATCCGAGGGAGAATGCAGACCACCGGATAAGCTCGTGAATCCAGAACAAAGGATGGAAAGCCTCCGGCGACGTCATGATTTGCGTTTGGCGAGCTGCGAGCTGGTCCGCAAGTAACCTCAGTGCACTGGAATGAGATGAGCTGAACTGTTGGAGGTGCGAGGCCCGCGGACTGTAAAGCGATTGTGCGTGCGAGTGAGATCTCGTTGGAACTTGGTTTTACATATATGGAGTTCGAGCACACCACACCCGAGCTGCTATTTTGTCGGATTCTAGGCTCCCCGTGCAGATAAAGCACAGGGTGATCGAGACTAAATGATATTAGATCAGCTGCGCGAAGGAAAACGAATTGAACTCACTTGAGGTACGCACCATATCCGGACGAAAGGAAAAATTTATACATCGAGTCGACCGGGGGGGTCTTGCTGGAACTCGCAAGGCTCTAGCCGCGGACGTGGAGCGAACTCGGCCACGATCGTGAAGCTGGTGCTGCGGGGACCTCAGGGGGGCAAGCTTACAGCGTAGTCGAAGGCCGGAGGGGTACAGGCACCTCACCGGTACGCTTGTATGACACCGGGAATTGAAGCAGGATTTCTTGATTGTTTGGGATGCAGCGCTCGACGGCGCCCAACAACAGCGCGCGCCTTTGAATTAATACTTATTCATGCAGGATATCGAGGGTACATAAAGTCGATTCAAGAGGGATCCCGAAGTGATTCGAGTTGTCGTCGAGCGGCGGCTGGCCACCAAGACCACGCATTACCCTCTAGGATCTCGTCATCAGCATATCCGAGGAGCTGCATTGCTGTTCCTCGAACTTCGAGCGCGCCTCTACCGTCCTGAGTCCACAGCAAGCGCGAAATCTCGATCTAGGATATTCGTCAGCGTCGCGCGGTGCAGGACACACAAAACTCACTTGCCTGCGCGTTCGCGATCCTCCACCGATGCCTACTCTTTCCATCCACATCACAGAGAGCTCCGAGTCCCTTTTCACGGTGCGTAGATAGCGCTTCTCGATGTCTGCAAAAATTGACTGGAATACATCCTCGTCAGTCGCGCGCATCTTACGAAAAAAATCCGGCCTACCTGCGCATATTTCCTCATCGTACGCTAGGCGCCTCTTTTCCTCGTCTCCCGTCTTCAAGAGCCATGGACACGGAGATGACGCCGGAAGCGACTACACTTCTGAAATTGCGTCCCATCCTACTCCACCAAGACGTAGACCCTTACCCCGGGATAAAGCATGCCACCGCCAGCGGTGTTCCACACCGCGGTACATCCGGCTCGCACCCCCGACTCTCCCCAGTCCCGCCCATTGCTCAAGATGAGGCCGTCCGTGCAGCCCCCATCGGCGAGCCACACTGCGCGGCGGCGCTGAGTTGCGCGGATGAGCAGGCATGCCACTCGCGCTCGCGTACGTACTCTCACGTATGTGTCTGCTGTCGACGCGCGCGGGCACGACTAAGACACGACCCCGATCGCGTTGACTGCGGAGATATGAAGTCGAGCTCGAGCTCGAGCTGCCATGGTGCGCGCGCGCGCTTCCGGGGACGAGATACACGGCGCGAGCGAGAAGGAATCGGAGCTCGCAGGCCACCACTCGTGAGGCAGGAGTCATCCCCGCCGGGTACCATTCCACGCTCATCGTCCACCGTCGTCGCGGGGTCCGACGGGCAGCCCACGGCGCACACGAAATGGGTTGTATTCTGGCTGCAAGAGCAGGGAGCATCGGCCATGGCGAAGGGACAGGCGTGGCTCAGCCAGGTGGGGAGACTCGCACGCGCGTCGCGAGGCATCAAGGCGAAGCAGATGCGGAGGCTGTACCTGTCGACATGCGTGCTGCGGATGCTTTACGCGGCTGATGTTTTCCTCAACCCCCACGGAGTCAAATCACGCCGCTCTCGGAACAGATCAGTACTGAGCCAACTGCGCATTATCCAGAGGCGCACCGCGCTGGCAATCACCGGAGGATTATCGTCGTCGCCATCGGATGCCCTAGACGCATACGCTCACCTGCTGCCCGTGGACCATCTCGTGCAGAAAGTCCGATACGGTGCCGCCATGCGGCTTGCAACATTACCGCCAACACACCCACTCCACAAACCTGTTGCCAACGCGGCGAAGCGATACGTCAAGAGGCACCGCACGCCGTTGCATGAACTCATGGGGGAATTCAAGATAAAGCCGGGGGAATTGGAAAAGGTGAAAGCGGTGAGGTTCCATCAGCCTTTTGACAAAAGACTTGTGACCTTTTTGGGCTTGTGAGCTTGCTGACAAGCTCACAAGGTCAAAAAGGGTCAGAAGTGAAAAAACACCCTTCGTGAAATTGGCAATTGATGCCATGACGATCCTTGAAAAAAAAAAATTTGGAGAAAATTTTGACCTTGTGGAAATCGGGACATGGTTTGTGGCCTTGCGAACTTGCGACGTTTTTGGTGAAGCTTGTGACCTTGTTTGGCCTTGTACAAGGTCACAAGTTATTTATCAAAAGTCTGATGTCGGCGCAAACTGGGAATCGAGTATGGCCGTGAGCATACGGAGCTCGAAGAATGAGGCGTTGGAAGCGGAGCAGGAGGACAAGGCGAGATGGAAGGTATACTCGGACGGGTCAGGGATAGACGGGAAAATTGGGGCGGCAGCGGTGCTGTCCAGGGACGGCGTCGAGATACGCACGAGCAGGCTACAACTCGGGGACAACACGGACCACACGGTCTACGAAGGAGAGGGAGTCGGGGGGAATCTGGGGCTGGGTCTTCTATGGGCTGAAAGGGACGTGAAGGGGGACGCGACCATTATCGTCGACAGCCAGCCGGCGATCAACGCGACCACTAACACGCAATCCACCCCGTCGCACTACATCTGGGACACATTACATCGGCACGCGCCTACGGTCCAGCGCAAGCACCCCGATCACCATTCGATAGGCCCCAGGCCACAAGGATATCGTCGGGAACGAACGTGCGGATGTCGAGGCGAAGAAGGCCGCTCAGGAGGGTTCCTCCGCGAGCACCTTGATCCCCCCGGCATTCCGCAAGGTCCTCCCCGCGAGTCGGTCCGCCCGCAAGCAGCAATTTAATGCACAGCTCAAGGCGCGGGTCGCCGGTGAATGGAGGAAATCTCAGCGCTACCACCGCATCAAGCGATTCGACCCGTCCTTCCCCTCTGCAAAGTTCATCCAGTTATCGGAGCGAATGCCCCGCGCACACGCCACCATCCTCGTCCAATTGCGGATAGGACACACCATCCTCAACAAACACCTTCACCGGCTGAAGCGCGCTGAATCGCCGTTATGCCCATGCTGCCACCGGGAGGACGAAACCGTCCAGCACTACCTACTCCACTGCCCCGCGCATGCTAACGCCCGCGCGGAACTCCACCGCGTTGGCGGGCGCGCCAGCCGCGTCATCACGAAGCTCCTCACACGCCCCAAACTCATTCCCCTCCTCTTCCAATTCATCGCGCGTACTGGCCGATTCCGATCCGCCTTCGGAGACCTCCCCGACCTGAACCCGCTCTCGAACGAGACACGTCAGGAGCGCATTAAGTCCTTGAACGCGGTCCCGCTCCCCCCGGGACTCCTCCCCCTGTACGTCCCCAGGGGCGTCGGGCTGGACTGGGTCCCTCCGCCCCCCCCGCCGCGGTAGCCGAAATGCTGTAATACCTGTTCGCCGTCCTCCATCTCGCGACTGCTTGTTGTTCCACATTCCCACCCCTTGCCCTACCACTTTCATATGGCGGTTCGCCGCCTTGCTAATCACCCGGGTCTTCCCGCTGAGGGCGCGCTCCGTGCACTCTGAGCTATGCCGCACTTTCACAAAGACTTGATGGACAATTAGATAGAGAACTAGATAAAGTAGTACAAGCGGGGTCCCTAACATATCGTAAGCGACAGAGGGGAAATAAACATGATTCAAAAAAAAAAAAAAAAAAAAAAAAACCTCAGTTCAACAGATTGAAAGACTGAACTTAGTCGACCTGAGAGGGCCCGCAATCATGCGAGAGCAGCGGTTAATTCCATTGATTCAAAATGCATGTAGAATTGGGCCACTTTATAACAACACATAAAATCTCACTCTGATGCACAACAGTCGGTTCCTTTAATTGAGTTGAGTTTCTTAGTTCATAAACTGTTGATATCTGTTGAATAGGAGTTGTGGGAGCTCTGAAGAGTGAAAGCAAGCTTTAATGATGGGGCGCGCGCTAGTGCCGCGGCAGTTGCACTGAACAGGGTGCACACTACATTTATCCATCCCAGTGACAGGTGTCTAAACTCAATTCAGGTTAAACTTATTGGAGCTCAGGATACCGACCGATGCAGCTCTCCTGAACGAGGTTCAGGCTCTGATGAATCTTGTGCCAGCTGGATTGGTAGTGCAGTTCAGGCAGTCCACAATTGTCCCAGAGCTGGTCACCAAAATCCCTCGAGGAGAAGATCTTGTTATCCAACAGAAGTGTTGAGCCTCCTGAAAACCGTGGAGTCACATGGAACCATGGAAGGAGGAGGAGTTTAATTTAATCCCCACACTGTCTCAAAGGTGAGCAGTGTCCGGCAATCTCGGTTGAAGGTTCTGGCAGGTAGGAGGGGACATATAGTTCAACCATGCAAGACAGGAAGTTAAGACTTTGCAATGAGTAATACATTACATGGGGTTCCAATGATCCGATATAAAGTGAGCTGCACATATTTCATGGCAATCAGAGTATGCAAATCCCCTGGTCGTTGAAAATGTGGCCGGGTCATTGATAAATCTTGGTCTACTGTCTTAATTTGAACAAGATGCTGAGGTGCTTCATGCCCCAGCACTTCGGCTGAAAAATAAATCCGAGACATTCCAGAGCCTTTCCCGGCTGTGTGAAAAAAAACACAGAATAAGTTGTCGCTGACTTTAGAGCAAGTCTCGGTGTAATATCGGGGCGGAGCTTAAAAAGGCTTCCGATGGACAGACACACATAATTTTTGACAGAGGGACAATTATACTGTGACTGGAGTGGGAATAAAATTCCTGCTCCCTTTCTTTGGTCGCTCTCTCCCATAATTCAATGGAACCAACAAGAATTGGGTGCAAAAAGCCCTTAGTTAGGCCTGACTCGGCTCCAACTAAGCCTGCCTAGTAAATTAAGGTTGTGGGTTTTGTGTTTCCAGATGATGTATTGGGCCTATTAACCCTTGCGCGATCACAATTCGGGTCTAGGGAACCTTTGTCGAGTGAATTAAACACTGCGCGGCAACGCCGCGGCAATCGCACAGCCACCGCCGCGTCAATGCGCGGCACTTTTAACCAGCCCCTGGATGATTATTCACTTGAATAGATGAAAAAAATACACAAAGATCTTGCAACGAGTTGATTTCATTGTTTATAATTTTTAGGACGTTCTGGAGGACTTTTTTTAAAATTGTTGTAAAGAAGGGTACAGTATTGGGTGTAAATATCATATGGTAGCGGCGCGGCACTTTCAACCACTCAGTCAGATCTGCAGTAAGACTCTCATTCTTGGGCTCAATGAACCCCGTTTCACTGGTGAGAGTCCAAGACTTAATATAAGAGAGGATATAGCACCTGTCGACTGACCTGAGGGTGTATACAGGGCAAGAATTACCTAAAGTCCGGGCTGTCTAGGGCCGACTAAGCCCGACTAGGAAAATTTTGGCTTTGATTTTTTTATGTCTAAATGATGTATTGCAATATATAAACCTTGCGCGACCATTAGTTTCGGCCGGTGGAGCTCTGTGGACCGAGTTAAACGCTGTGCGGCAGCGCCGCGGCAATAACACAGCCACCACCGCGTCAATGCGCGGCAGTACCGCGGCAGTGCGCGGCAATGCCGCGTCAGTGCCGCGGCAGGCGCGGCACTTTTACCCAGCCCTCTCGGCCTTATTGCCGTGGAATATGATGAGTTTTGGCAAGCGCATGGGGGGATGGAAGTGTTTCGGAACAATCAGATCCAAGTTGTGCATATTGCCGCGTCCGCCAACAAGATCGTGAGTGGCGTAAATTAAATTTGGTTGATTTGTGGAAACACGAATGATGGTGGGATTGGGACCGATAGCGAGTGATTGGTGGATGTGGTTGTAAATGTAATAGGGAACAGTGGCTGATAGAAAGGACCAAGCGGTGGTTTTGCCCAATCGTATGCGAAGTTGGGGCAAGGCGCCGTAGGCAGATCGGAAGGGTTTTCGTCCATTCACGGAGGATCCAGCCTTGCGGATGTTGTGGCACTCGTCCACCGCAACTCTGGCAATACGAGATACAAACTTGTGGTCGTGGAGGAGCCGCGCTAGCTTTGGGAGATGTCCGTGGTTTAGCGCAAATTGCTCGGGTTGCACAATGAGGTGAGGGATGCGGCCCTCAAAATTGCCTGCCACTGTATTCAGGCCGGCACTAACAGGAAAATAGCAGAAAATACACGCACCGACCACAAAATGGACAGTTTTGAGTATCCTCGTTTACTGCCACAGTTGCAATGCCGAATTTCTTGAGAAAATCGGAGACCTAAGTATGAATGTGACGAGTCAACAATTAGATTCAATGGATTGCGGACCTGCATTAGTTGTAGTCTCTTCAAAGGCGAAATTGTGATTGAAATATGATCCGGATGTAGTAGAAGAGGGATGGCAATGCAAAGAGTTTTTCCCCATCCCGTCCGAGCAATCACAAAACACTCCTTTCCGTGTTCCACGGCGAGCCCAGCCTCTAGCTGTAGCTCATGTGGCACAAGTCGACCGCGGGTGACGGTGTAAACAAGGAGACAGGCACGAAGCGCCGTTATCTCGTCTTGTACAGATAGTGTGCATAGAACCTCGGTCGTGGGATAGTGTTGCGGAGGCAGAAGTGTTCTTGGGAAGCGAAGGACATCTTCGGAGTCCAGTAGTTGAAGAACATAGAGAATTGCGGGCATGGATGTCCCCTCAATGGTTTCAATCCTTTTGAGATATCGGAGAGCTTTGAGAAGAGAAGGAGTAGGAACAGAGTCATAGTCGGCAGGGGCATAGGGTCTGAGGTCTGCCATGGCTTCAAGAAAGGAAGAGGAAGAAAGCGACAGACGCGAGCGCGCGCGATGGTCGTGCTTGGCTCTCACTGCCACTGATGGGGCATCAAACGTGACTTTCACATGGTCGATGACGCGGTGTGGCGATGCCGCCGCTTATCATCTAAATTAAAGACTAGATCGACCGGTCTGTCTACCGCCACTTGTGTCCCGTAGACAGATCGGTCACCGGTCTACAAGGCTCTAGCCGCGGACGGGGAACGGACCAGGTCACGATCATGAAGCTGGCGCTGCGGGGACCTAAAGAGGCGAGCTTACAGCGTAGTAGAAGGCTGGAGGGGTATAGTTATCTCACCGGTACGCTTGAATCATTTCTGTTGACGCCGGGAAGTGTACTGATTGTTTGCGATTGCAGCGCCTGACGGCGTCCAACGCCAGTGCGCGCCCTTGAGTGAACACTTATTCATGCAGGATATCGAGGGTACATAAATTCGATTCGAAATAGCGCCAGTGGTATCCTGAAGTGATTAGAGTCATCGTCGCGCAGCGGCTGGCCACCAAGACCATGTACTGTCTTCCCGGATCTCATCATTAGCATCCTCGGGCAACTGCATTGCTGTTTTTTGAACTCCGAGCGCGCCTCTACCGTCGTGAGTCCACAACAAGCGCGGAATCTCGACCTGTGGTACTAGTACTGGTCAGCGTCGCCCGGTGCAGGACAAAAACAATCAGCTTACCTGCGCGCCATGCTCAACGACTGCGTACTCTTCGCTCGCACCCACGTTCCGGAGAAATCAGAGACTCTTTTGACGGTGCGTAGATAGCGCTCCTCGAGGTCTAGAACAATCGATGGAACTAAAATCAGGCGCGCGCATCTTGTGAAAAAAACACGTCTTACCCGTGTATGCTCCTCCGTAATTTACGCCGTTCCCTCCCATCGCCTGACGTCGTCGACGCTGAGATACACGCAGGACGTACATCATCACCGCAGCACGAAGAATTCCACCCCCATCCCGCCTACCGCGCACCCCAACATGGCCAATCGCGCCCATCGCGCCAGGTGAGGCGGTCAGTGCGGGCCGCGGAGCTGTAAATCGTGCGCGCTCGAGGAAACACCCAGCCGGGCAAGCGTGTCACTTACGCTCGTGCACACACACCCCACGCATATGTCTGTTGTCGGCGGGCGGGCAGGACTAGGATGCGACCCCGACCACATTGACTGCAGAGGCTGCGGGGACGGTGTGGGCTGTCACCTGCTCAGGTTGGCTTAACCCAAACATGTTGTAGCGCAAATTGGCTTAAAGCCGGTTAAGCCGGTTAAGCCTTGTATTAATACTATACTACGCATATAATACAGTGATTGGAGCCCATTGGTATGCCTAAGCGGCTTAAACGGCTTCAACTCTTTCAAGCCGTTCAACCGGATTGAGCCGTTAAGCCCGCTGCTTGCCTTTCAAGCCAACTGAGCCGAGGGAGAAGTCTATTAAGCGCTTTGAGCCATCTGCGGTGCTGTTCAGCCAATTAACTGAATTAAGCTGGATAATCCTTGCCAGTATTTTTTACAATGCCTACGACATCGGCGGCCTCGCCCACGACGCCGACGAAGCTCGCGGGCGCAGGGCACGGGCGCGGGCACGAAGAGGGTGAGTGCATGTTTTTGAACGCCCTGTGAAGCAGTTAAAGCAATACATGGTGATTTGAAAAAAAATAGGGCATACCTAATATGAATGCTGCCTGCACTGTCGCGGAGGACGGCAGCGGGGCTGGGCGGCTGCGAAGCAGCAGAGAGTAGGGAAATGACCATGGACTATCCAAGCTCGATCCAAGTGCGCCGCCCGATATATAGTTACTCACCAAGCACCAGTCTTTGTTCAGTTTCTGTTCGCATTGAGTTGATTGCCATCACATCAAAAGAACCCTCACCGCCACCCGTCATCGATTAGATGAGATAAGACCCGGGCCGTGGATTGCCTGCGTGCTTGTGAGCGAGCGAGGGAATCAGCGATGTTGATGACGCCGGCGATGTGGGGGGCACAGAGCGGGCGGGGCCTCTTCCTCGAATATCCTATGAAGACATCAGAAGAACACAAGGTAGTTTCGAAATGAAAGAGACATACGGGAGTGGAATGCTGCCGATGGCGTCACGGACGACACCGACGAGGCAGGCGGGCGCGGACCGCGGAGAGGGTGGGCGGATGTTCCTTGAACGTCCTGTGAAACTTTTGAAGGAATACATGGTGCTCTGAAAGAATGGCACATACCCGAATGGAACTGTGGCTGCCGGCGTCACGACAGCGGCGAGGCTATGCAAAGGCAAGGCTGGGCGGAGGGGACCCCAGGACCCCGAAGAGGGCGGGAAGGGGGTGTTACTCAAATGTCCTATGAAGGTGTCAGAAGAATACAATGTAGTTTCGAAATAAAAGAGATGTACGGGAGTGGAATGCTGCCCACGGCGTCGCAGACGACACCGACGAGGCGGGCGGGCGCGGACCACGGAGAGGTCGGGCGGATGTTCCTTGAACGTCTTATGAAAATTTTGAAGGAATACATGGCGCTTTGAATAAATGAGGTGTACGCGACTCGAAAACCCAGGGAATCGGCGACGTTGATGATGCACCGCCTACTGCTCCTCTCCCTCCCGGTCTTCGTCCTCGTCTTCATCCTCGTCCTCGTCCTCGTCCCCATCCTCGTCCTCCTCGTCCTCCCGCACCTCCTCCTCCTCCTCGGCCTCCGAGTTCTCGCCATCGCTTTCCAGCTCCTCCGATTCCTCTCCGCTCTCCATTCTCAATCCCTCCACCGCTTGTTCCGATGCCTCTATCTCTGCGGCCTGCTCGAAGATGGCGTCCTGCAACCCCTGGTCTTTCTCGTGCTTCCTCTTCACCAATTCCACGATATCTAGCTCGTCGTCGACAATACATCCGTATTTGGGCCCCAGGTGTTTGTGAGCTGGTAGCAGCATCCTGCCTTCCAATTCTCGGCGCTCATACATCGCCGCTTTCTGCTTTGGGTACGCGATGTGGCCGATATCCTCCATTTTTTGCCAGCCCGCCAGTGTCGTCCATGCTTCCTTGTACCGGGCGAAGCTTCTGATTGTCATCCGCCACCCTACCAAGGCAATTTCCACCTGTTCCCTCCACCGTTCCATCTCTGCCTCGGCACGGAACCATTGAATATGATCACCTATGAGCCGGACCGCTAGTTTCACGTTCTCACAGATCCATATTCAATATGCACCCTCCATTGACCACTTTCGAAGTTCCTCCGCAGTCATTTTCCCAGCGTTGAAGCTCCAAACCTAGCCATCCCCACATTTTTTCTTGGGAGTCGCAGGGGTGGCACAATTGCGCTCTGTCGGTTTGGTGCGGGGTGTCGCACGTTGCCGGCGCGGCATCACTGTCCCAATTGCCGCTCCACGGGACGCAGCGCCAATTGCGACCGATGTTGAAGTCGAGCCCGCTGGTATGATGGGCTGGGCACCCGCCGAGATCGCGCCCTGAGCCCACACAGCCCCATCTACGAAGCCTGAGTGGCCCAGCTGCCGCCGCAACGTTCGCGATTTCAGCACTGTATCCTTGGCTTCGAGAGCTGGGAACTCAGCTCCCTTGTCCAATTGCAGTAGGGCCTGCCACACCGCCATGTCATTAGCGATATGCAGGTCACGGCGTCGTTGGGTGTCGTTGATCTGTTTCTGGGACATGGTGTTCTTGTACACACCGCTATCGTTCTTCCGCTTCCTATCCCACAAAGCCACCAAGGCTTTGGTGACAATCTTCACGCTGGCCAGGGCATCATACGCTGCCCCTTCACTCAACTCTCCCTCCTGCTCCGTAAACGGAGACAGCCCGAGGGCGTCTCGTTGCAGCTTAGGGAAGTCAGATGGTAGGCCCAACAGCTCTTTCTTGACGCGACATGCAGCTTGCTTGTTCAGCACGTCTCCGACAGCAGGCGTTGTGAGGGTCGGATACGCCCTGCGTATGCCCTCGCGCAGCAGCACCGACACGACGGGGATGACAGCGCGTCTCGATCAAATAAAGACCAATTTCCTCATTGGGAAACAGCAAGAAGCCACATGCGGATACACCTAATACCCACGGGGGACGAGCTGCACTCTGCACCAACTCGACGCACCCAGCAACACAACACTTCGCCATGACCGTCCTCAACACTCTACTCGACCCCATTCACCTCGCACACAGCGACAATCCACGCTACAGAAGCTTTGGAGGCCAATCCCCCATGGGAAAGACACGCCCCCTGTACCAACTCGACCCACCCAGCACCACGGACCTTTGTCATGACCTTCCTATGCGCTCCATTTATTCCCATTGACCTCGCACGCAGCGGCAATCCACGCCACAGGACTCCCAGATACCAATCCCACGGGGGAAAGACCGCTCGAGTTGTATCTCTTGGGGGACAAGCACACTCAGACCATCTACCCGCAGGGGACGCACACCACAACGACTCACGGTCACCACACGAGCTCTGGCAGCACAAGCATGGACTATGCACACTCTATTCAGGCCCATACCCGACAGAGATATGAATCCCCAGCAAGTAGACTTGCAACCACGGACATCTCGGGCTCATTTGCACCTCATACCGACAGCCCGCGGGAGAATTCAGCCTTTCTGGGCATGAACCTGAAACGAGGGTCGCTCCCTTGATCAAATTCAAGGTTTGTCTCTCCAGAGAACGGCCTTCCCACCAGGGATACAATCGAAATGTCCGAAAACATCGATTCTGTTCCTCGTACCCACCAGGGATTCGGTCTCCCAACGACATGTTGACGTTCTGGAAGGAGGGAACACATGGTAGTGGGACCCGGAGGCTGTGCGAGCGCGATAAGTATAAAAGCCCCATGAAAAGTCTGCAGTAGTCAGTCAATTCTTGGGTAGTGGTTTTCCCCCACTTTTCCCCTCCTGTGTACCTTGCCCATTCAATACAGAGTTGATCACACACACACACACACACACCAGTTCACGCTTGCTTGTCTTCGGGCACTCTACTCTCCTCCCCCATTGCAGCTCCTCTTCAAAGCTTGCTCTCCTCATCCTCGTCGCCTTCACCAAGCGCACACCTTCCTACGCAGACACTCCGTCTTGCAGTAGTGGGAACCTTGTGAAGGTTCATTTGGCAAATCGTCTACAACCACCCGAGCGTACCAAAGCGACCCCACTCGCCGTACACCATATCCTTGTCGACGTTGAAGCCGCCTGCGGAGTCTCTCACTTGGCAGATCCATCACCTCGCTCCCTCGCCCAGCACAAAGGGGAAAGCATCGGAGTAGAGAAGAAGCAGAGGCTTTAGGGTTCAGAAGCGTCACCATTCACCACTGGCCTACCTGAACAAGTATTTCACCTTCTAGACCATCTTTTGCAACTTACCACACAGCACCCAACCCAGGTATAAACACATCGGGACCCCACGCGCTCGCCCCAAGTGCCACTACCTCATCCTAGGACTCCCTCCGATAAAACCCCTAGAGGACGATACACGCTACACCGCGAATCCCACTTATTTCACACCGTAGCAACGCGGTCCTTATCACAGCGTCAGAGATTTCTGTGTTTTACGCCTGAGTTTTTGACGACTGCGGCCTCGTCAGGAAGCATGAGCTCGTAAATCGCTAGTTGTGTCGGCACTGCAAACACATTAGCACACATACATAGTTGAAATGTGTGCGGCTTACGCTTGCTTTTCAAATGCCTGTATACACTTTTGGTGTACTTTGGGTCCTTCCTATCCGGCTTCCTGTCTGCCTCCAACCATCCTTCGGCCTCGATTTGGCTAGCGTAGGTACCACACAAACCCAGAAAGTTGCTCCGGTGCTTTCGAAACATCACATCTGCATGGCCGAGGTCCGATAACAACAAGGAAACTACACAGGTCGGTCAGATACAAAGCGAGGACGGCACATCTAATACGCACAAGACTTGGCCATTTTCTTGTGATTCCAGTCATTGTGATGGTGGCTGATCGTGTCCTGACGATGACCGGCACTCTGCTGGGTGACCTGTGTTCCTATTTGATTCAGCTCTGGCCAGTACACTTCTGCAGTCTCCCCGTGGAAATGCCCAATCGGCCACCATAGAACTTGTTCCGAATCTATACATGCATTCTTCCTGGTGACCCTGGATGTGCAGAGCTGGTACCACCCATCGCATCTTCTCCACGATGTGCGCTATATCCGGGAAGTATTGCCTGAATCGAGGAACAATATGGACAGAATATTGACAGCCCGAGTTGTATGACCCAACATGATCGATGCTCTCCCTCTCGAACTCAAAGGTAACATCCCCCTTGAAGCCTTCCTTGAGTTTTTGGTGTATTGACCTTGCGAGAGCGAGATCGATGTTGGCCCAACTTTCAATCGGATCAGTCTTTCTAAGCTTCTCAGATAACCAGGCCCGTACCATTCTCCGAATTGCAAATCCACAGATGCCTTGATGAAGACATGACTGCACTGCACATTCACGATGCCGGTGATCTCCATGCTTTTGAATTTCTTCTTGTCTTGATTGTTCACGGCCTTCAAGTCGTTGCAGTTCGATTTTTGGATCCGTGGATGTCAGCTTCTAGCCACAGTGCACGGAGACGAACGACTTGCCTCCGTGGTGACCGGGACTTTTGTGAGATGCTCGATTAGAGCCTCTTTCGTTGGGAAAAAGCCGCCGTCTTTGTACATTGAATGGTCGTTGGGGTCGGTGTTCTTGGTCAACTTCGTGAAATGGTAATTCCCGTCCACGGTGATTCGTTCTTGAATGAGATGCCTGGAACATCCGTCAGGCAAATCTGGCGGCGTGAACTCTCCCCCGTACCTCAAATGCTCCGGCAAAGGTCCCATTTTCTTGTCCATATTGAACGCGGGCTCGGGACAAGTCGGACATATAACCGTACTATTCTCTTCTGAGCGATGGACCAGGATCTTGGGCACGCCGTGCTCTAGACCCGCCCGCTTTCTGGTCTGGAGGATGGCCCACATACGACTGCATCGGATGAAGTTTTCGTACATGTTCTACATCTGCAATGAGGAACGCGGGAGTTCCCAAAAAGACAGGACTCACCGGAACCTCTTCCCTAAACGAGTTGTCACTCAGACAGCGCAACGATCCGCAATAATCGAACGCAGCGACTTTCGACTCCAGGTGGTGGATTTGAAACTGTCTGAGCACGTTGAACGTAATGGCACTCTTGGGTTCGTCGAAGGTGCATGGGAACAACTGCGCCTTCATGAGCTGGTCCACCCGGTTCTCGAGCAAATCCCAGTGACCGCAGAACTTGATCTTGAGCGCATGAATACCGGTCTCTGCGACGACCTCAACTGGATGGGGGAAATCTCCTTCTCACAAGCCTTTCCCCTGTGTCCCAGCTGTAAATGATGGTTGAGAGCGGAAAGGTTATGGCGCTGAACAAAGCCCTTGCTCTCGTCCCAGACTTCGGCCCAGTGGAAAGAATTGTTCTGGTGGGCCGCTATGAAGCAGGTCTTGCACGAAGCAGCGTACTGTGTGAAGTTGCGACATTGGACTTCGCAAACAGCTCCAGAACCGCACGCGCATGGCGCCCCCATATTGGCATCAGCTTCCTATGCGTTTAACACCAGGCGCGTCAGATGTGGAAGACACTCCATAAATTGTGTCATCAACTTGGCCGTCTACTGAGCGCGTCAAGGTAACATCCAGCAACTCGTATGTCCCACACACCTGTGTCTGTTTTGCTGCTGTTGGGTCTTTCCTGGCCCTTTTCCTCTTTCGCATCCTCAAAACCATGGGTAGATTCCTATGGTCGTGGATTTTGTAGCGCTTCGTGGTTGTAACCCCACCTTGTCCTGTATGATGCTCAATGCGTTCCAACGGTGTGCTGGGCTCTGTGTTTCGACATGGGACCCTCTCAGCATTTGGTCGGCCTTGCGCTTGCCAGGTGGCTTTCTACGTCCAAGCCCGATGTAGCTCATCCTTGGCGGAACTTGGGGGAGGGGAGGGGAGGGAAAGCGGAAGTAAGACGAGTGGCGTGTGGAACGATTAGTCGTCGCTTGTGATGGCACGTGTTACTATCAACAAACAATAAGGCCGACATGACAGTCAAGCCAATGAGCAACATGCAAGTCAGCTCAGAGTACCGGGGCATGGTATTCTCAAGCCCTGTGAAGTAGTGAGCCAAATAAATGTGCTGTTAAAGGGGGATACGTACGGGACTCGAAAATCCACTGCAACAAAAATGTCGGCGTCGGCAACGGTGGGCGAGGGTG
Source organism: Mycena vulgaris (assembly GCA_029204335.1). Classification (NCBI taxonomy): domain Eukaryota; kingdom Fungi; phylum Basidiomycota; class Agaricomycetes; order Agaricales; family Mycenaceae; genus Mycena; species Mycena vulgaris. Next base: position 131,389 of record JARGYA010000220.1, read on the forward strand.
GGCACGCGCGGGGAGGCACGGCCAGGGCGAGAGAACCTTGCTCGAATGGCCTGTGAAAGAGTTAGATCAATAGACACAGGTTTGAAGAAGTGGGAAGTACAATGAAATTGACGCCATCGCGGGTGGTGGCAACAAGGCTGCATGGGGCCGGGGGCGCAGAGATGGCGGAGTTATGCAACTGGAATGTCCTGGGGAGGGTTGGATGAATATACGGCGGCTTTGTTAAAAATGTCACTCACCGGAGTCAACGGTTTTCGAGATGTACGGGTTTTTCAAAATCTAAACCTGACTTAATCGACGAGGTGGCAGGCAATGGGCGAGGCTGGGTGGCCCCGAGAGCACGGAGAGGGCAGGTGGAATGTTCCTTGGTTGTCCTGGAAGGCTTTAAAGCAATAAATGGTGGTTTGAATGATCCCACGTACTGGCTCGAAAATCTGTACTCGGTGCTTAAACGGCTTCACTCAAGCCATTCAAGCCATTAACCCGATTCCACCCATTGAGCGCATTGAGCGCTTTAAACCATCTGCGGTTCTGTCAAGCCAGGTAACTGAATTAAGCTGAATAATGCTTACCGGTATTTGTGCCCACGACGTCGGGGTATCGCGCATGACAGCGGGGAGGCTGGGCAGCTGCGGGAACACGAAGCAGGTGGAGGGATGTTACGTGAACACCCTGTAAAAGCTTTAGAGAAATACACGGTGATATGGAAAAATGGCACGTACGGGACTCCAGGATCTGAACTGAGAATCGGCAACGTTGAGTACAGCGGGATCCACGCCACGGTAGGTGGGCACGAGGCAACGCGCAGCCTTCCGAAGATCTTGCTCAGGTGTACCGCGAGGTTCTCTGTGAAAGAATCTGGCCTGAAATTCGTAGGTAGAAGGGTCCATAACGAGGTATTGTAAAGTGCCTGTTGGAGAACCAAAAAACAGAAGGAGAACGGAAATGAGTATCGTATATTGTCCATTCGTCCAGTAGATTGTACATTTGTACAGTAGGGTGCCCGTTTGAAAGAATATGCCCACACAACATGAAGTCATGCGAGGTAAGAATAAGTACAAAGGGCCGACATGATAGTGAGGCCCAGAGCGACATGTGAGTCAGCTCATGGAGGGTTGGCGTGCACCGGCATGGGGCACGGGGCGTGGGTGGCCTGGGCGGACAAATTGGCGGGCATGGTGGTGACACTGGTGGCGGAGTGGCGATTGGTAGCGCTTGGAAGCTGTCTGTGGTGGGTGGGTGGTTGTATGCAAGCGGTGAGCGGGTCCACAGTCAGAGGGAGAGCAGGAGAGGAGGGCGGGAGAGCGGGTTAGGGCTAGATGGGCGAGGGAGGAAGAGAGGTCACTGTCAGTGTCACGCACCTCACGGTAGCACGTGACTCCTTCACACGCGCCTAGTAAGATTATGATTTCGCGTCTTTTCGCGTCTTTTCAGGGCGGTTGCGGAAGGGACGCTCACATAGACCACTTCAGGCTACCTCTACCTGGACCTACTTAGGGTAGTTTCCTCCACTTAGGTGTGGGCCCTAAGTAGGTCCAGGATACGGGTCCAACCATCAGTGGTGGGTGTATCCACCATACATGGACCCCTCCACCTGGCTCACTGTGGGTGCGCCCACCTGTGTCACATCACAGCTATGTGGATGCATCCACACCCAGCTCGTTTTGGGGATTTTCTGCCCTCCACGGGCCCCATATCGCTGACCCTGCTGGCCCTTGCTCTTCCTCCTGGCTCCCCATGCCTCCTGGCTGTACTGGCTGCTGACAGCCCATATTCTGGCCTTTCCTAGCACCCCTTTTCCAGCTCGTTCTGGGGGTTTTCCACCCTTTGTGGGCCCTATATTGTGGCCCCTGCTGGGCCTGTTCTTGCACCATCCATTCGAGGCTCATGCCCTGCCCCCCCTTTTTGCAGCTTGTTTGGGGATTTTCCATGTATATATCCTCTCCGATCCTTACAGCTTTATTCATATCCACCTTTATACTCCCCTTTGCATCTGTACCTATGTTTTCCCTAATATTCCCCCATCCACCCTTCCCCTTTGCATCCATGAATCCTTACCTATGCTTCGCTTGCCTTGATATCCCTCTTATATCAGCCTAATAATCAAAGGGCATGCTTGCTGGCCTCTAGTGCTTGCCTACTGGTCACTCACTATTCATGTATCATCCCTGCTGCCTGCAGATTATAGTCGGTGGATGCATCCACCAGTCTCATATTGAATGGATGGATGGATCCATGGCCCTCACATGGATGGATCCACCCCTGATATCTTTTACGACCTGGATGCACCCACAAATGATGTGGTTGCATCCATTCCCATATGGTGGGCCCACCCACTTGTCATTTGGGTCCACCCACCTGGTGTTTGGTTCCCATCTGGATCCATCCACATGTCTTCTAAAAACACATGTGGATGCATCCATGATGTTATTTTTTACTCTGGATGCACCCACATGGGACCCCAGACCCCTGTTCTATTATTATTGTTATCATTGTATCCTCCCCCAGATCTTTCTTCAGCTCTTACAATACTACTTTCTTCAAGCATAGGATATGTTTCCCTTGCATACTGTATTTTTCCCCTTATATTGTTGATCTCAAGTCAAAATTACCATTTTGGGCTTATAGCGGTTGTTGTGGTGTGTTTGGATCACATCCCGCTTGGGCAAATCATTTTTTACACTGGTAAATTATTGTCAGTGAGGCAACTTTGAGCCTGTATAGTATTACCTTGAAGGGTGGAATATGTTTCCCCCACTCACTGTATTTTCTTCCGTTTGTTGTTTTTTGATCTCCTAGTGTTTTGTCAATCAATCAATTATAAGCCCTTATCTCATTACCTTCAATATTTGGGCATGTTTCACTGGCTTGCTGTATTTCCCCTGCCCTTCCCTTGGTGGCTCAACTAAGAATTCCCATTTTGGGACCATAGCAGCTCTCATGGTGTGTTCAGCTGATCGCGACAGGTGACATTCATGTCAAGTTGCCCAAGTCCAGTCAGGCCTATCAAATTAACAAAAACAAAAGAGAAAAGGAAGAGTGGTCCCTAGGAGTATGTTTTACAATTGCTGTTCAGGTGCTGGGCTGGGCTGACTGGCCTTCTGGTAGCGTGAAATTGATCACACTACTTGTGTGTTTTCCATGGTGTGTGACACAGTGTTGCCACAATCTGACATTCTCCCAAAACCCATAATACCATGATGCAAGGGACAAAACCCTAGGGTTTAAAGTAGTGGTGGGATACCCTGAGATTTCTTTGTACCTCATCTGAGAGCTCCCACTGCAGCATAAAGTTGATACTAACATTACCAATGCATCAGTAGAACCTTCTTTCAATGCCCACACACCAAGGAATAGCCCACAAGTGATTTATTACAGTCTGATCAAATTGTACCAAACCACTGAGTCATAGTGCTGAATCAATCAGATTGTCCATGCCAGATATTGTATGGCATGTAATGAAGGTATTTGACGCTATTCAAAGCTGAAAGGAGTCCAGGCTGATCAGATGTAGTTAAAATTTCCTTATTTGGAAGCAGGAGTAGTGGTTTTGATGGCAAACAAACATCAGTAGATATTGTTTGATCTCATTGATTTGGCCTCGTTTTCAGGCCTCTAAGTGCCTAATAATAAGGAATAAATGGACTTTAAATCCCTGGTACTGGTAGGAACATGGCTACATACAGATGCACATTTAAAGACCCCAGAAAAGGTGGCATTTCATGATAATTGCTACTTGTAGGCAATAAAGAGCTGCTGGGCCTTTATCTATGGTCCTAGCGCACTCCATATTACTCATTTATGTGAATGAATACTGCTGATAGTTCATGACAGCAGTAATTCTCCCAAAAGTTTGCTTATTTCACACTTATTTCATTATCAAAATATTTATCCACAACCCGCAGTTATTTACCATACCTCTGGGTATGGGTCCGAGTATTGACAGAGATAAACAAGGGACAACAACTGCCATAGTCCCAAAATGGGAATTCTTAGTTGAGCCACCAAGGGAAGGGCAGGGGAAATACAGCAAGCCAGTGAAACATGCCCAAATATTGAAGGTAATGAGATAAGGGCTTATAATTGATTGATTGACAAAACACTAGGAGATCAAAAAACAACAAACGGAAGAAAATACAGTGAGTGGGGGAAACATATTCCACCCTTCAAGGTAATACTATACAGGCTCAAAGTTGCCTCACTGACAATAATTTACCAGTGTAAAAAATGATTTGCCCAAGCGGGATGTGATCCAAACACACCACAACAACCGCTATAAGCCCAAAATGGTAATTTTGACTTGAGATCAACAATATAAGGGGAAAAATACAGTATGCAAGGGAAACATATCCTATGCTTGAAGAAAGTAGTATTGTAAGAGCTGAAGAAAGATCTGGGGGAGGATACAATGATAACAATAATAATAGAACAGGGGTCTGGGGTCCCATGTGGATGCATCCAGAGTAAAAAATAACATCATGGATGCATCCACATGTGTTTTTAGAAGACATGTGGATGGATCCAGATGGGAACCAAACACCAGGTGGGTGGACCCAAATGACAAGTGGGTGGGCCCACCATATGGGAATGGATGCAACCACATCATTTGTGGGTGCATCCAGGTCGTAAAAGATATCAGGGGTGGATCCATCCATGTGAGGGCCATGGATCCATCCATCCATTCAATATGAGACTGGTGGATGCATCCACCGACTATAATCTGCAGGCAGCAGGGATGATACATGAATAGTGAGTGACCAGTAGGCAAGCACTAGAGGCCAGCAAGCATGCCCTTTGATTATTAGGCTGATATAAGAGGGATATCAAGGCAAGCGAAGCATAGGTAAGGATTCATGGATGCAAAGGGGAAGGGTGGATGGGGGAATATTAGGGAAAACATAGGTACAGATGCAAAGGGGAGTATAAAGGTGGATATGAATAAAGCTGTAAGGATCGGAGAGGATATATACATGGAAAATCCCCAAACAAGCTGCAAAAAGGGGGGGCAGGGCATGAGCCTCGAATGGATGGTGCAAGAACAGGCCCAGCAGGGGCCACAATATAGGGCCCACAAAGGGTGGAAAACCCCCAGAACGAGCTGGAAAAGGGGTGCTAGGAAAGGCCAGAATATGGGCTGTCAGCAGCCAGTACAGCCAGGAGGCATGGGGAGCCAGGAGGAAGAGCAAGGGCCAGCAGGGTCAGCGATATGGGGCCCGTGGAGGGCAGAAAATCCCCAAAACGAGCTGGGTGTGGATGCATCCACATAGCTGTGATGTGACACAGGTGGGCGCACCCACAGTGAGCCAGGTGGAGGGGTCCATGTATGGTGGATACACCCACCACTGATGGTTGGACCCGTATCCTGGACCTACTTAGGGCCCACACCTAAGTGGGGGAAACTACCCTAAGTAGGTCCAGGTAGAGGTAGCCTGAAGTGCATAGACACCAGGATTTGTGCGTAAGTTAATATGAAACAGATATTTAATAATTCCCGCCACATGGAATCTCTGCATTCATCCCATTTCCACTTCCACCACGCCTTCACAGACACTGTGAACCCACAATTTGAGAAAGGCTGAAAAGATGGTTGCAGAAGGAAGAGGAGGGTAGTATTACCGCAGAACTCCCAATACTGTCCCGATCTGTATGGTAGCAACATAACACATAACGCAGGGCCCGAAATGTTGCGAAAAAATCCTTTATTGCAGACATGCAAACTTTCAATGTCAATAAGGCCTAACCAATACGGACACATGCCCCAATAGGGGATTCCGGCATCGAAAAGCGACTGTGCCTCGTCGACCACGGTGGTGAATGCACCCATGCAGCCGACGGCCACCGGATACATTACGTTATCGGTCCCGAACTGCTCCATCCGTGGTTTGTAGACCGTGTAATATTCAAGTAGCGCGTCAAGCTCTAGCCAGTTCCTCTGCACGAGGGTAACTGCGTAGACCAGTTTCTGGAACGTCGAGGGGAGAGATTGGAGTCTTTCTACTGCCATCCTCATGCATTGGACGACTCTCCCGAACGCCTTGGGCTCGGAGACGTGGCGATAAAGATTGTACCGGGCGATGATGCTTTGAGTAGCGTTGAGGAGTTTCCGGAATTTGGTCCAGACGAATCTCCCTAGACCCTTGCTGATGGTGCTGCTGGGCACAAGATCGTCTCTCGTGGGATTGTACCAAAGGATAGCGAGGTCGGGGTTGCTCTCGCGGCGCCGGATGACAGCCAAGTGCGGATATGTTTTGGAGAACTGTTGCGGGTAGAGGGACGGGTCATCTGTAGCGAATCTCATATCTGTTCGAAAATAGATCTTGTGAGGGCGGACGATGGGCGGCGTCGCAGGTACATAGGTACAGGGAGTCGTGATGAGGCAGGTTTCGCCCCGAAGCTCCGCCACGGCCGCGAACAGAGAACATTGCGCAACATACGGTGGGTGCCTTGGTTTCTTAAAAAGTTGATCTCCATGGCCGGAAGATAGGCTTGAGGATATTGCTGCGCACCGACGTGGAAGTCAAGTGCCAAGTCTTCGAGTGCACCGACGTGTGAGTCAAGTGGCAGGTCCCGACATGCAGTCGGGACGTTGGGCTTAGTTTGGTGGGACCGGCGGTGATCGATGGAGGGCAGGGCGCGATGGGTTAAGATGAAGGGAGTGAGTCACTGATTTAAAATCATGTCATGTGCATAGGTCAATCACGTGCCAGATCCGCAGAAAGAATTGTGTTTGACTAAGACGATAATGGGCATCCATATATCAGGTAATTGCTTATCTCAGGAGTCGTTCAGACAGTATTTTGCAGCCATTTTACCAGTTTCCAGCCCTTACCTCAGAGCTTTGTGCTGCTAGTTGCATGGCCACCTATGACCGATTCAGATTAGATTTTCGATTGCAGATTTGCGCACCAGTACGTGGTGTTCGTTCAAACTGCCTTGTGTTCTTCTGACACCTTCATAGGACATTCGAGTAACACCCCCGTCCCGCCCTCTCCGTGGTCCCGGGGTCCCCTCCGCCCAGCCTTGCCTTCGCGTAGCCTCGCCGCTGTCGTGACTCCGGCAGCCGCAGTTCCATTCGGGTATGTGCCATTCTTTCAGAGCGCCATGTATTCCTTCAAAAGTTTCACAGGACGTTCAAGGAACATCCGCCCACCCTCTCCGTGGTCCGCGCCCGCCCGCCTCGTCGGTGTCGTCTGCGACGCCATCGGCAGCATTCCACTCCCGTATGTCTCTTTTATTTCGAAACTACCTCGTGTTCTTCTGACGCCTTCATAGGATATTTGAGGAAGAGCCCCCGCCCTCTCCGTGCCCCCCGCATCGCCGGCGTCGTCAACATCGCTGATTCCCTTGCCTCGTTCGCTCGCTCGCTCACAAGCACGCGGGCAATCCACGGCCCGGGTCTTATCTCATCTAATCGATGACAGGTGGCGGTGAGGGTTCTTTTGATGTGATGGCAATCAACTCAACGCGAACAGAAACTGAACAAGGACTGGTGCTTGGTGAGTAACTATATATCGGGCGGCGCACTTGGATCGAGCTTGGATAGTCCATGGTCATTCCCCTACTCTCTGCTGCTTCACAGCCGCCCAGCCCCGCTGCCGTCCTCCGCGACAGTGCAGGCAGCATTCATATTAGGTATGCCCTATTTTTTTTCGAATCACCATGTATTGCTTTACAGCTGATCTCGAAACTAATGAGATCGATCAGGTTTTTTTTTGCTCGTTCCCAAAAAGGAAATTCCTGCGAAACCTTAGTGTACCTCCCTCCACATACCTGGAACAAAGTTTGAGGGTACAGAAACCATCTCGATCTCCCTGAGCCAGTCCACCCTGCGAAATTGGCCGAAACCAAGCGGAAACAATGATTTCCGGAGACACCCGACAGTCACGTGCTGCATTGATCGCACGGATTGTTTCTGCCATTGGCACATACTCTCGCTTCCCTATGTCCTTTTGAGCACCTGGCAGCCTAGTTTCAGGCAAGGCAATCACTCTCGTGTAACTATCGAATGGATTAGGAATGGTTGACCAAACCTTCCTTTTTGGGAACGCGAAAAAATAAATTTTGGCTGTCTCATTAGATTCGAGATCAGCTGTAACTGCTTCACAGGGTGTTCAAAAACATGCACTCACCCTCTTCGTGCCCGCGCCCGTGCCCTGCGCCCGCGAGCTTCGTCGGCGTCGTGGGCGAGGCCGCCGATGTCGTAGGCATTGTAAAAAATACTGGCAAGGATTATCCAGCTTAATTCAGTCAATTGGCTGAACAGCACCGCAGATGGCTCAAAGCGCTTAATAGACTTCTCCCTCGGCTCAGTTGGCTTGAAAGGCAAGCAGCGGGCTTAACGGCTCAATCCGGTTGAACGGCTTGAAAGAGTTGAAGCCGTTTAAGCCGCTTAGGCATACCAATGGGCTCTAATTACTGTATTATATGCGTAGTGTAGTAGTAATACAAGGCTTAACCGGCTTAACCGGCTTTAAGCCAATTTGCGCTACAACATGTTTAGGTTAAGCCAACCTGAGCAGGATCTATGTGTGGGTGCGCGACGTGTTTCTGGTGAGAGGGCGGATGGTGCGGCCCTGCGAGCAGGCATTCAGCATGTATGCAAAGGAGAAGGAGAGGGACGGAGAATGGAGCGCACCTTCATACGATTATGGATTCACCCCGCTCGTGCTGGTGTTCCTGCTCTGCGACGCGGCGGTGCTGGGGCCAGCCGCGGCACCAGCGGTGACCGTTCTGATGGCGTAGCCCTCCGAGTTGTTCACGTTGCTGAAGTGGGACTGTAGCCTGCCCTGTGCACATTCTGTTAGATAGGTGAGATGGACACGGCGGCGAGAGTAAGCACCACGGTTTTTGGCGGGGTGTCGATGAAGGGCGTCATTCCTGTCGAGCATGAGGAGGAAAGGTGGGAGCCCCGGGATGCTGCAATGTGGTGGGGTGCGCACGAAGCAGGGTGCGTGAGCTTGATGGAGTGGAATCGGAGGGCTAGCCAAACAGGATGCGGCGCGAAGCACAGCTTGGAAGAGGTGGTGCCTAGGTGATGACTAGCTGCCTGGAGCTGGAATGTACAAGCTAGTGCTATCGGCCCCAGGCCCGCCGATCCGTGATGACCGGAACTTGCCGCAGGTTGGCCACAGCTCTACAGGCCCGGCAGCAACAGCTTGGCAGCACCCACGCTAGCGTCCGACAGCTCAACTCAAATCCACATTTCACGCCCTTGTCGCTCAGCGCTCAGCACGCGTGATGCATCGCGCACCAGCTTCAACAAGCAGATTATTCAAGCCCTAGCGGGGAGAAAGTGTTACGCCCCCGCCTGGACTCAACAGCCGCAGCGCTCCACTCCCGGGTCAAATCCCCTCGCAGCTCCGTCGTTTAAAGGGCCCGAAGACCACTGAGAATAAAACCAACCCAACCTACTCCGCGCCAATTTTTCCTGCAACATGGCCGGAACCTCCCCCTCTCTCATCGCTCGCACGGTCTAGGGATTCGCGTCCCCGTCAGGACTCGCATTGAGAAAGCACAGGTCCAGATCCAGGCATGTCCATTTGATATGAACGAGGGAGGGAGGATCGTGACCATATCGCTTCCGCAGGCGGGTCGGACACCACGCGTGTACAATCTTCACTTCACCGGCGCGCGGGTGTAACTTGGGACTACAGTATGCTCTTACGCATCGGACATCCACACGTGCTCATTGATCAGTTTGGTCTAGGGATGCAGCCCCAGTGAATCATCGACCCTTCTGGCGCGATCTCTGGCCCAGTCCATTTCATCCATTATCGGCATATTGCTATCAGTCGGGGAAACCTCCAGTGAAGGATTGCACGCTCATTTTTTGGGAGGCGCCGCAGGGGATTCGACTGGTCCCTACCAAGGTAACCTCTCGTGTCATGGTGATTTCCTTTGATCAATAGGGAACACCTAGGCTCTCAATTCAGTTAGGTAAGCTAGCTAAACTCACCCATGTCGTCGGGTCGCCTAGAGCTTGCAGACCAGTGTCTTACTCTCCCAACGGTATCCAGCCAAAGCACATGTTGCTATATTGCCCCACTCATCTCTACAATGCGGCAAGTGCAAGACCTATTCGCGACTGAAGTGGGTCCAGAGTGCTTTGCTCGCGGCGCATGACTTGTGATGGGGAACTGTGTTCCGCACTGTGGGAACATGTCAGGCGCTCAGAGGAACAGAAGGGGTGGGTGGGCAGTTTTCGGAGAACGGCGGGAAGTGGAGGCAGAGGGAATTGGAGCGGTTAAGACACAGGCAGGCCGTGGAGTGTTTATAATCAGTGAGCAATGGGCATAACACAAGGAATATATTGACCGCAGGGATAATTCAGCCAGGTGGACACTAGGTGTATAAAGAGGTAGGTCGGAGTGGGGAGTAGCTCATCAAGCAGAATACACTCGATGCAAGAATTAAAATAAACTGCACAGCCATGACAATCTTCCAGGTTCTGGACGGTTCGAGGAGCTCTGCGTCGTGGAGGCGAGAACAATTTCCCTCAAGGAGCGAGAAATGCTCCCCTAAAATTAAATTGAGCTTGCAGACGGGATCACGAATGACGGGGAGGGCATACCAGATTCCCCGCCAACTTCATTGCTCGGGAGTCCGTCGGAGTCCTCATCTCCACTACAGCTTTCGGTCTCTCCAACTATGCAACATCAGGACAGAAGATACAGCGGCACAAGTTTCAAAAACTCACATGATTCCAACTCAGACGTGACCTGGACGAGAGAATATCCCAGCACCCGGGCGACGTCTTGGCTGTAAGGATCGTAGCCTTTGCCTTCATGAAATTGTCGGAGCCCATTGTAAACACTTTCGTCCCAGGACAATCCGCTGGCCCACATCTCAAACTTGAGATAGGGAAATCCGAGCTCTTCGGCCTCCTCCGTGCTCAGTCGTTCGGCTTCCGAGGGGTCGAGGGACCAGTATGCCGGGCACTCCGGAAGCCGAAAGTGTGACGGGAGTCCGGATTCGAAGTCCCGCAGGGGACATAGAAAGAGATATCCTGGGGGGATCCGCCTAGTGCCGGACAGTATTAGGTGATATTGAATGGAGTGTACAAAGACTGGTGGAGCAGGTTAGCAGGATTGGGACAGTTGATATACTGTGAACATACCATAATCGTCGTAGTTGGAGGTTATCCCGATGCGGTTGAAGATGTAATTGGCCTGTGCGAGCCAGGCTCTGGATTGGAGGTGAAAAGGCTGATTGAATTCAATTATGCGGTGAATCCGCGCGTCCCCGATATCGGAGGAATTAACACTTCCGATGCAGATATCAGCAGAGCGTAATAAATACAGGCAAAGGAGACGCACCGAGTCCAACCATCCTCCATAACCAATCGTTCTGTATGGTTCCCTGACCACCCAAAATCGTTAAACACATTCCCCGGGATGCCTGCGATCACCGTCAAATCTCCAATTCCAGCGCCCGCTGTGTATGAAATAATTGTCCCCAGTTGCACTGATGCATCCGGCGAAATTGGAAGGTGGCGATAGTGCCATAGATGAAAGCAGCAAATTTCGTGATACACCTCCAACAGAGCTGACTCTGTGATCTGTGAGTCCTCGGGCAGTTCTGAAGTCGATGATGCGGCTGAGGGTGCTAGGATGTACTCCAGAGCGGATAGGAAAAGGGGACCCAATTCGGGCCGTGTTAAGTCAACACAGAGACAACCAGTAGAGCAGCGTGTCCACATCATACACTCCCAGGAAGGCTTAAGATAGCAATGAGCTACATGGAAATCGGCGAGAGAAAAGACGTACCGGGGATCTTCCAGAAATAGAAACCATATATTGCTCGACATCCTACAAACGAGTTGGCGTGCTTGGTTGGGTCTGATTCGATAGAGATTCTTACCTCAAATTCAGTGTCCTGTGGACATTCGACAATTTAAACAGGTGGGAGCCAGGATGGTGGACGTACCAGAGAACGGTAGAGATGCACCGTCGATAGATGGGAGCCACGGTATTTCTCCAGGATTTGAGTCGCAGGGATCAGCTCTGAGATGCTCACTATAAACAACTTTTTCTTGACGAACGGCAGCACAAACCATCGTGGAAAACAGCAGCATGCATACCAGATCGACTCGCTGTCGCATAGAGCTGCACAATATTCGGATGGCTGTGGCCGAGTTTTATATTGACAGGCGAAGCTATGGAATGACCGCTCACAGGAGCCATGCATATCGCGAAATATCTTCCCGCCATTCCTATCAAGGAGAATGAGTCCCAAGTCCAATGAAGCAAGAACGGTGACACACCTTTTCAGCGTTCTCCCCCTGATATACGGCCACGGTCATTTTCGACTTGGAGCCGTGAACCCGCACAGAGTACACCCGTCTCGCTGAAGGTTTTCTCTCCCAGCGATTGACTACTCCGGAATCCAATCGTATCTCGTGGCGGAGATCCAGGTCTCCCATCGGGATCGTCCGGAAATCTATGGAGTATCAGTGAGAATGTCGTTGAAATGAATTATGTGGTCACCAGAGGGTACAGCTGGGGCCACCTGCGTGATATTCGTGAATTTTCCGCCTGCTACGACAAAGTTCTGCGCCCCCGGGAAGAAGGCGCCCGTATATCTAGAGCAGGGTGAGGGCCTTGCGATGAAAACAGGCGTGGGGCACAGACTGATCATTGCGAAGGCCGTCTTCATACTGACTCGATTCGGAGTGTAATTCCGACTCAAAAGGAGGCTCGTCGTCCATGGGTGGTCAAGGTAAGAGAGAGAGAGGCGTTAAGCGCCCATTGCTGTGCCGTGTTCTAAATTAGCCTCAGGGCTGTCAGATGGCTGTGTTTAGCTTTATTCTGGGGATGCCCAGGGTGGAAGAAACTTGCACAGCAGTTGGTATAGCCGGATGTAGCGATGGTAAGGCGACGAGTTAGCACAGTGAGGCGGAGTCGGCAGAGCGATTGGTTCTCAGAGTAATTCTAGAGTCAGTAACTCAGTCCGAGCTGTATAAAAGATATGGCGACGAAACCAGAACTGGAAAATAACGGTCTGAAAACGGTGGCGCAGCTGAGGACCGGGATGGGAGCTCGATGCCCCGCGATTAGAGCAAAAGATTCAACCCGTGGATGCCTGTTTTAACTGAGGCGAGGACTCTGATTTGCGTTGTTGAGGTTGAATAGCGAGATGATTCTGGTGCGAGGGAGGGAGGACATTGAATGTCTTTGACCGCTTTCGAATATGCTACCAATGTCCTACAAAAGAAAATCCACGTCTCAGATCGGAGCAAAGACGCCAAGAACAAGAAAAAGACACCGGATCCGGACGCCTGCAATCTAAGTCGGATTTCCTGCCTCTGGGACAGTCTGACTTTAAGCTTGCCTAGAAAGCGAAGAAGGCGTGTTCAGCACCACGTCTGATTCCCCGGGTACTGCGGGCTTCGTTATCCTAAACAAATATTTGTGAACTATGGTCGCTTGAGACCACTTTTGCTGATCCATTCGGACGCCCGGACTCACCGGGCTCAACCTAGTTGGATTCTTTTCGACGTGAAACGCGCGTGTTCCGTGCAACAAGTCCGAATAATTGGGCTTGATATAAACCCCGTTATGCTGCAAACAAATCAGCGCCGCGATTCATTTTGAGATCAGAGCAGACACACAGGAGAGGCAGCAAGACAAAGACATACGCATTGACACCGGGAGGCAAACATTCTTGCCACAACGTGAGCGGGGGCGCACCGTGCACCACGCCCGACTTCTGTGCAATGCAAATTACCCAGCTATTCAAGGGAGAAGCGCACGAATCCAGAGGAAAGAACGGAAAGCCTTCGCCGACGTCGTGATTTGCGCTTGGCGAGTCACGAGCCGGGGGCGGGGTCTGGGCTGGCCTGGGGTGATTCTACCCGGAATTTTGATTTTGCCTCATTTTTCATTCTTCGGGAGCTTTCGAGGCGATGGGCGATGGGCGCATCAACGCCGATGAATCTAAGGAAAGACCCCGCGTCGCCCGTCAGCCATGTAGTGAAGCCGTTGCGACAGTTCTGTCGGCCTCGGCAAACCCCGAGATCTTGAGTCCTGCAGCGCTTTTCAACCGGTCTGCCCATATACTTCATTCTCCCCGACCTAGCCTACCCTCATCCCCATGTTCACTAAATCATCCCCATGGCGAGCACCTTGGGTACAGAGTCCAGACCCCCAGCATGACGACATGCACACATTATGCTCGAGATCGCGTTGGCACCCATTCTAGAGGGACGCGCGGCACCCCAGGAACGCCAGTTGAGCAACCTTAAGCATACGGAGAGTTGAATCCGGCGGCGTATACCACTTATGAGTGAGAGACGCGGTGCTGGACATACATTTGGACCGCAGTATCGAGATGGAAGATGGTGACTATTGAATGAACTGAGCAGGCTCGTTGGGGTTTTGCGGGGTATTTGATACTGTCGGAAGAAGAGTCCCCGCGCTTCGGAATCTCGGGCCCCAGCGGTGGCCGTGCCCTGGCTTCGTACGCACAAGAGTCGCGCCATGGATAGCCAGTAGAAAGAGTTGATTGGTGTCCACATCATAGAGTCGCCATATAGATCCAGCCTAAATCAAAAGGAGCATCCAGTGACCACATTGATTCGAGCCATTTATCACAGGTCCAAGTCCGCAGCTGGCTAGATGGATGGTGGTCATCTGCGTCGTCTGTTGGGCCCAGCGTCTGACTCGTGGTTATTGAGCAAGTTGTAGCGCGAGCATACGAGCCTGAGGTACGTTTCCAAGTCAAGAGTTCATCGAGATAGAGGCGGCGCGTCCTTGGGATCTTAGTGAGCTCAGAGGCCGGCCATATCCTAAATACGGTAGGAGTGTCGGATGTCCCGTGCCACATGATTCAAAGACGATTCCAAGCTGAGAATGGCGAACGCAGAACGCGAGGCCAGCTCGACTTCGCTGGGTACTAACCAGAGCCGCAAAAATGCCTTCTTTTAGATGCATAAAATCCGTGCCATCGAAAGGGACCGGGTCAAGACCGGATGGCACAGGGTCGAAGGATGTGAAGGGGAAACGCCGGAAAGAGAGAAGAAGCTGCACTGCACTGATTCGGTCCACGTGCTGTAACACAGCCTCATTATGCTTGGCACATCCACCACACCTTGAGCACGAACGCGATGCCGCCCTACCGCCCACTGGCACCCTCTTCCTCCTCTGAAGAAGAAGGAGAGGACGACATGGATCAAGTCAAGATGACGCGCCGCGAAAGGGATAGGGGGCTCAAGCTAGTCACTTAGCTAGGTCGCAGTGACGACGACGACAAGGGTGGCGAAGGACGATAGGGGGTGACACTTATGAGGACGAGAGTGTACAGGACCGCATGGCACGCTGATGCGTCATGCGCGGGAGGAATGGGACTCTGATGGCGACGACGACGGTGAGCAGACCATTACACACCCGCAGCACCTCCCCGAGCGCCTCTTCGCCGCCGCATTCACTTTCCCACTCCTCATTGGGGAACCCCGCCACAGCCGCCGCAAGGATGCACATGCACTGCATACTCGGAAGACCGTCTACGCGGGTGCGCTCCTAACTCTAACCTTTTCGGATCCCACGCCCTCCGGATCCTGCCCTTCCTGAGTGCGAGCACCCACTGCCGGCGATGATCCGCGCTCCGCTCGTAGCAACATCGGCTTTCTGCGTCGCGCGCCCATCAACTCCTCGGACTAGAACGCTACGCCTCTGAAGCAGCGTGTGGGCTCACGCCGGCGGTCCTTGCTCCCTCCGCTCCCTTTCGATGTGTCTACTTTCTCCCCCTTGTGCATCTGCTCCTATGCTCGCTCCCTCTCGCTCTTCCCGCCCCGTTCAGACTGTTCCTCTCTGTGCATTCGGCTGGCTGGTGGCGCCTCGCCTGCGGTTCTCTCCGTGGAGCGTCTTGCATCCGCGTTGTATCTGCGCTCTTCCCTTCCTCTCCGTTGTCTGTTCCCCGTTCCCCGTTCCCCGTTCTCTCTTTTCTTCTCCATCTCACCCGCGACGGCTTGTCTAATCTGCGCTGTTCTATCGATGTCTACTCCGCGTTGTGGATTGAGATGCAGCGGGTTCTCGGATTCTGCGATCTAGCGCAAGCTCTTCTATTCCGCACTATTCCGCGTTCTGGCGCGAGTTTTTTATTCCGCGCGATGGTACGTTGTAAGCGTGTCGTCGATTCGATTCTTATTCCGTTTCTTTCCCCTGCATCGCCTTGCTGAGTCGGTTCGGGTTCCGTTGCTGAGCTAGTATCATCTTACTCAGCTTCGTTTAGTGCGACCCATGGGCAAGCCTAGAACGGTTCACACAACGTCGAATTCACAATTTTTATACCAGCTCGGATATGCGAAACACCCTCGCTCCACCTCATCCCCCCGAACCCAAGTTCGAGCGACGTACCTGGCTTCGACTCTCCGCATCTGAGTACGCACTTCACTCGACAAGGTTTTCTCTCTTTACCTACCGTCTCATCGCTTCACTCCCTCCCCCCCAGGTTGTTGACGGAATGAACTTCATTTGGACCTGTTCTCTATGTATTCTCCCAATTTCCGTTCGGCGCACCGCACTTGGTTGTTCGGGAATCGTGTAACGAGTATGTATGCCCAATTTGTTTGCTCACCCGCAGCTGCGATGTGGGATAAACCTTCAGCTGCGACGCAAGCTGAACCCGAATTCCATTCCATCCGACTCCCCACTCTTCCAATTTTCTAGCGTTTAACCGGCGCTGTGCTCGTGCTGCTGGAGATAAAGGCTCAAATTTTCGTGCAGTTTTTATTTGTCTCGGTCCAGCTTGAGCCTTAGAACAACTTGTGAAGGCACTAAGATTTATACAGCCCCGCGCGGAGTTACTCGCTGACTCGGAGATTATTATGGGAACCAATCCCTCACCTCATCGTCGCTGTACCAACTGTTGTGCAGGTGTTTTCTCACGCTCAACGTCACGAGAACACAGCTGAACATCGCCTTTTCAACTGGAATTCGACGGGTCTAAGATGAATTTGGAACACGGTCAGCAATCGGCGCTTAACATCTCTCTCTCTCTTACCTTGACCACCGATAAACGACGGGCCCCCCTTTGAAGTAAGTACAGATTTCTGATGATCAGGAACGGCTAACGGCCGGAGTCAAGGGACGACTCTGAAGATGACGAAGACATCTCGAAGTTACGATATCCCCTATGCCGGGTCTCATCCGAGCGGGACGGTCCATTTGCGCACGGTGAGATCATCAATGGCATCTTTCTTGATTTATCCTAACTGCGAACAGTTCAAGACCTGTGTAAAGATGACTGCTCCGACAACGCGAAGGACGAGGACATCTCTAGTAATGAACTTCCGCAGGAGGTAGTTCACGAGGGATCAAGTGAGCCATCAGAATTACGTCTGTCTGTAGCTCATCTGCGCGCATTCAGACCTCGATCCATCCCCCACTTGGGGAAGCTTCCGACCGCTCGATACCGCAGAGCTCGACCCGTCTAGAAGCTGGAAGATTATCATGGGAGCGCAGTTTACACTCATCTTGGCACTGAGTGTACTCTATCTGTATGACTCTATACACTCGCCTCTTTCAATTTTGTCCTACAGTCGAAGCCCAAATAACCCATCCCTCTCGGTGGACGTCAAAAGGTATGGGTTTCTGGGAGATATGGGTTAACAGGACTGACTTTCCCATGAAAATAGGGTCGGCGAAGCCCCAAAATCTATGGGTTATCGGGAGGTATGGGTTAACAGGAGTATGGGTTATTTGGAATTCGACTGTATATATCCCTGCCAAGCTGCCTAGGACTTTATCCGCTCGTCGTTCATCGCGCACTTGACCGGACCAACAGGGACGAGTAAATTTAGACGCTCATCTTTTCTTGCCGGTGCACATGAAGACATAATCATCTGTGGTCGGAGGGATACGTTACCCTCAGGCTTCGGGATCTCCCGAATATGACCAAAATAAGGTACGGGAGATCAAACGGGATCGCACGCCCGAGAGCGCAGGGGGTCCACATCGCACATCTATCGCAATTGAAACTGCTCCAGCTGGACCATCGGAATGCAGCCCCCCATCTGCCCCAATTTTCTAAGACCGGAGCGAGAACCCAAGATTAATGCTCCCCGCGATAAGAGCATCGCCTCTGTCCGGAAATGGTTTTCCAGACCTGAAGGTGCCAATGCGAGCTCTCAGCTTGGATATATATCTCCTCTTCTACCCCATCCACTTGTCAATCCATCTTGAGTCGGACTTTTTTTTGTTTGGGCGCGGGTGTTATACCAGTCAGGGACCGTCGTACCCGAGGTGAGTACGTGGGATGCGTGTAATTATAAACACATGTCGCGCCGATATCAGCTTTATTCGTACATACCTACTTATCATAAGTATCATACGCAGGACGGATGGACGGATGGGATGCAGACAGTAGACAGACGCCAGCGGCGCGCCAGGCGCGCGCGTGACGACTGATTACTGGGTGCGAGTGACACATCGCGGTGGTTGGTATCCATCCACAACACAACGAACAGGATCTATGCACACTAAATAAAAGACAAAGACACAACCGAAAAGATCCCCCGGAAACGGCGTAGGTACTAGCATTACGTCAAGAACAGCAGGATCAATTAGACGTGGACGTGCCCATGAGCCGATGATTCCATGCCTTCCCTCGCACACTCACCATTCCCACAGCTTAGACTGAGCCCATGGGCGAGACAATTCGAGCAAAACCGCGACGCCAACGAGCGCGAGATTACACATGCTGCGGGTCTTCGATGCAGGTATGCGACGCGCGGGGGGGCGCGTGTGCCGGAGGAGGAAGAGGGCGGGTTTAGCTGGGTCCATAACTGAGGGAAAGGGAGGGAACACACCTCATGCTTCCGCTTCCGCGTCAGGTCCCCCAGGCACCTGCGCCTGGTGCGCTCGCCTCAGCGACGGCAATAGCGAACGAGCCGCGGGTTCCGTGCACCCAGTTGAATCGTGAACCGTTGACAGTGTCGCTCTCGTTGACGATTTGAGTGGGTATCCCCTGCTGCATCAACGCTCGCTATTGATTATTGGCGAGGATGAGTGGGAGCGGAGGAGCAGATGGGCCTGCGGGGCTGCGGGGAGACGCAGCGCATATCAACCATTATGCACTCGATGAGGAAAGGGTGCGGGCAGGACATGAGAAACGCGCGGTCGGAGGAGGCAGTGCTCAGGGGACGGAGCTGGGTACCTTGCTGGAGACGCCGGTGTCGAGGGTGCGACTGCGGTTCCAAAAAATGATGAGCGCTCAGGGCGGGCGAACGATGCGGGTCGGAAGGCATGTGGGATGTTTGTGAACATAGCGCTCGGGGAGGCCGGAGAGAGGGGTGAGTGAGCAAGAACGCCTCCTTCGCACGATGTCATGGAAATTCAGCCGTCTGGAGGCTGGTAGCGGTAGCTCAGCACGCTCGCGCCACGAGGCGCGTGTGGCGGATGACGCGCGGCCCGCGGACGGTGCACACATGCCCGAGATTCCGATGGTGACGCTGCGCGACCTAATGTGCTGCGGGCGGCGCTGGAGCAGCACCGGGTGAAGCGCCTGCCGTCGAAGCGCCTGCAGGAGGTATGGGCTGATCATGAGGGTGAGAGAGAGGATAAGAAGGTGATGAACGCGAAGCGCGCTGTACCAGAGTGAAGGGACGGGGACGCACGTCATCTAGCCGTCGAAGTAGAAGATACGCCTCTTCGCGGCGGCCGGCGTGTACTTTGCACATCGAGCACGGCGTAGGAGATGTACGAGCTAGCCCTGGAGTCAGGCGGTCGTGGTCGCGGCACAGAGCGTATAGGGACACATGGACCGGTCCAGGCCCGCTGATCCGGGATGACCCGCGTGGTCAAACTTCGCCTCACTGCAAGTCCCGCATCGACTTCAACTCGAAGCAAGGTGCGACTCGTACCTTGCTTCAAGTTTACGACCTCCCTCTGTTGAATTTTATGTCTACAACAGACTACGCTTCAGCCAGCAATCTCTCACCGTGGCCCGCCGCGCGTGGGTGCACGCACTCGAGGTGTTGCCCTGGACTTGATATGCACTCCCCGAGTCAAATCCTTTCGCAGCTCTGGCCCCGCAGACAACTGAACTCAACTCCAACCCAATCCGCACCAATTCTTCCAGGAATCGCCTCCTCTCTCTTTGCTCGCACTGTCCAGGTATCTCGCGCGCTCGAGATATAAATTAGTGAGGGAGGATTGAGACCATATCTTCCGTAGGCGGATCCGACACCATGCGTGTAGAATGTTCAGCTCACCGGCGCGCAGGTGTTCCTGGTAATGCTATTACGCCTCCGCATCATCCCCGTCAACTTCAATGCTCAGGAGTCCATCATCCTGTTCGGAGTCCTTGTCTCCACTCCAGCTTTCGGTCTTTTCAACTATGCAACATCAGAACAGAAGGTACGGCGGGCGGCACGAGCTTCAACAACTCACATGATTCCAACTCAGACACAACCTGAAAGTGGGGATATCCCAGCTCTCGGGCGACATCTTGGCTGTAAGGATCATAGCATTTGCCTTCATGAAATCGACGGATCCCATTGTAAACCCTCTCATCCCAGGACCGTCCGTTGGCCCACATGTCAAACTCTAGTGAAGGAAATCCCAGTTCGTCCGCCTCCGTGGTCAGTCGCTCTGCTCCCGAAGGGTCGAGGGACCAGTATGCCGGGCACGCTGGAAACCGGAGGTGTGACGGGATTCCGGTTGGAAGGCTGGGAAACCGACACAAAAAGAGGTATCCTGAGGGGATGCGGCCAGTGTCGGACAGCGCTAAGTGGTATTGAATATGCTCGACATAAACTGGAGGCAATAGTCCTCAGGATTGTGATAGCTAACATACTGTGAACTTACGATAATCGTCGTAATTGGTGGCTATCCCGAAATGATTGAAGATGTAATTGGCCTGCGCTAGCCAACTCTTTCGGGATACAAGATGACTGACAATGTGGCGATCAATGATATGTCCACCCTCAAGCTCTGAGGAGCTTATACTTCCGATTCAGATATTAGCAAAGCGTAATAAACACCGGAAAAGTAGACGCACCGAGTCCAGCCATCCTCCATAACCAATAGTTCTTCTCAAGTCCCTGACCACCCATACTCGTGAAACGAATTTTCCGGGATGCCTGCGAGGATCGTTGAATGTTCAATTCCAGTGCCCGCTGCACATGAAATGATTACGCCAAGTTGCACTGATGCATCTGGCGAAATCGGGAACACGAGAGAGCACCCTAGATGAAGGCAGCAAATGTCATGATACATGTCGAACGGAGTTAACTCTATGATCTGCGAGTCCTCAGGGGGTTCTGAGGTCGATGAGGCGATTGAGGGCGGTAAGCTGAACCAACCAAGGATGAGAAGATCAAATGTGGGCGGGGTTAGTTCAGTGCAGAGACGCCCGGTGGAACAGCGTATCCATATCATACAATGGGCGGAGTGCTTGAGATAGTCATGAGATAGAGAGAGATCGGTGAGCAGAGCTACTCACCAGACTCTTTTTAAAAACACAGTACATGTATTGCGTGACATCCTACGAACGAGTTGGTGTGCTTGGCTGGGTCTGGTTCACGGAGGGTTCTTACCTCAAATTCAGTAGTCTGGGGGCATTCGATGGTGTGAACGTGCGGGAGCTAGGACGGTGGACGTACAAGATAAAGGTAGAGATGCACGCTCGATAGATGAGACCCGCGGTATTTATCCACCAGATTTGTCGAGGGTATCAAATCTAATATGCTAGCCCTGTTACCCCAGTGCCGATTGATGAGGAGAGGTGCCCACCGTCATGGAAAATCGCAGCGTGTATGCCGGACGAACTCGCGGTGGCAAAGAGTTGCACAAGATTGGGATGGCTGCAATTGCATTCAATATTGAATCCTCATGCAGAGTATGTGGGCTCACCGAAGGCAGGAGTATCGCGAAATATCTTCCCGCCATTCCTTCCTATTAAGGAAAATGAGTCCCAAGTCCAATGAAGCAAGAATGGTGACACACCTCTTCAGCGGTCTCCCCCTGATATACGGCCACGGTCATCTTCGATTTGGATCCGTGGATTCTGGCAGAATATACACGTCTCACTGACGCTCCTCTTTCCCCGCGGAATATGACACCGGATCTGTGCCATGGGCGGATTTCTTGGCGGAGATCCAAGTCTCCCATCGGGATCATCCGAAAGTCTGGTCATTGACATTAAGACTTGTTGAGAGCATTGGATTTATCACATCTGCGCACCAGAAGGTACCGTCGGGGCTGCATGGGTAATATTCATGGTATTCTTGAATCTTCCGTCTGCCACGACAAAGTTCTGGGCCTGCGGGAAGAAGGCGCCCGTATATCTAGAGCAGGGTGAGGACCTCTCAATGAAAACAGGCGTGGGGCACAGACTGATCATTGCGAAGGCCGTCTTTGTCCTGGCTCGACTCGGAGTGTAATTCCGACTCAAAGGGGCGCTCATCATCCATGGGTGGTCAAGGTAAAAGAGAGAGAGGCGTTCAGCGCCCATTGCGGTGCCGTGTTCTAAATTCGCCTCAGAGCTGTCAGATGGCTGTGTTCAGCTGTGTTCTCGTGACGCCCAGGGTGGGAAGAACTTACCCAGCAGTTGATAGAGCCAGATGCAGCGATGTTGCGATGAGTTGGCACAGTCGGCTGCGGGATTGATTCTGAGAATGATCTCGGAGTCCGCAGGTAACCTCAGTGCAATTGAAAACGACTGGAATGAGATGAGCTGAACTGTTGGAGGTGCGAGGCCCGCGGAATGCGGACTGTAAAGCGACTGTCTGTGCGAGTGAGATCTCATTGCAACTTGGTTTCACGTATATTGAGCTCGACCGCACACCACACCGGAGCTGCTATTTTAAGTTCGTTGAAGTGAGTCGGATTCTAGGCTCCACATGCAGATAAAAGAAACTGAACTATATGAGATCAGCTGCGCGAGGGAACACAAGTTGCCCTCCCTTCAGGTACGCAACATATCCGAACGAAAGGAAGAATATACATCGAACAGACCGCGATGATGTCGGCCGCGGGAGTCTTGCTGGATTCGAAAGGCTCTAGCTGCGTACGTGGAGCGGACTTCGTCATGATCATGAAACTGGCGCTGCGGGGACCTCGGGAGGGCGAGCTTACGACACAGTATGTCGGAAAAATAAACCATCAAGGCGTGTCTGATGCGGGGCGACGACGGTGAGGCGGGCGTCGGGATATTTGGGGGTGCCCTAGTTGACCGATGCCTATTTCTGAATTCTCAATGTGCAGATGGAGCGGGGCTTCTTCGGAGCCAAGAATTCCATGAAAATCCGGCTCACCCTTCCGCAGGGGACGACACCTCTGCAGGTGAAGGGCCTCGTCACCGACCTCCCCCACTTTTCCGTCAATGTGGGGACCTGAAGGACGTGGTTGAGTAAACCTGTGCACATCCAACGCGCCCGTGCGTGTAAGGGTTCGCACCCTTCCCTTGCATCTTATCGCAGCCGTCCTCTTCCGGCACCGACGACGACACGCCAGCCCTTCTCAGTGCGCGACGCCAAGCTGCGCACCTCCAACAGTGCCATCAGCGCAGACGTACGTCCCCTGCCAACTCCCATTGTCCAAATCTTCATTGACACCCCCTCATCGGCAGTCACTCGTCGCCGCGTGCCTCACCCTCAAGACCTCCAATGCCGGCATCTCCAGCTCGTTCAACAGCTCGGACTCGCTCACCCTCTCCACCTCCAACGTGCCCAACAACGTCTCCGTGCGCCTTGAGAGCCTTAACAGCGGGCGCCCCACGATGCTGCGCATGCGCACCAGCAACAAGTGAGCGCGCTCGATCCTATAGCATTTCCCTCATGCTTACCCCGCTGATTCAGCCTCCTCGTCGCGCACGTCAGCCTCGCGGTGCCTGCGGAGTCGGATTCGGAGTCGGAAGGCTGCCGCTTCGATGTCATGGACACGACTTCCAACGGCTGCCTCACGATAGGATTCCCATCCGCGCCGCGCCGCGCCACGCTCGAACTCGCGGTGTGCACGTCAAGCACCAAGGCGGAGGTGGCCGTGCGTACGAGGGCACGTTCGTGCTCACGACGTCGGGGTAGTCTGCGTCCGTGTTGCGTGATGGGAACGGGCGCTGGGATGAGGACAAGAGACATATTGAGTACGTGCACGGGCGGAGTGGCGGGCGCGCGGTCAGGGGGTATATCTATGAGGATGAGAATGGGGGTAAGAAGGTGGGGATGACGCTGTTGAATGCGCCGGTTGTGGTGGTTGTGTGAGGCTCGTTCGTGTCGCATGTGTTGTAAAAATAGTTTCCCGAAAGTCAGCTGAAAGTTGTAGTTCGGATCTCAGTGGATTGTCGAAATAGCAGAGGGAGTGGGAACATTTTCAGGATCTGCAAGGAAGCCATGAGGGGCCGATTTCGCGCAAGCTCGGCATTGTAGAGATCTCTTGCTTTGTTGGGGGGGTACTAGTCAGACCGTCTTTTATGCCCTTCCATCCCCTGTGATGTTTGTGCCAGAGTCAGCGGCCGGAGCGGCCGGAGCGGCGATGAAGTAGTTGAATGAAATCACCCAAAAGACCTGGTTAGCGCTAGCCCTCCCTCGTATTGAGCACACAGAGCTGTATATGAAGGACTCAGTAGTATAGTGGTTATGTTGCTTTAGACTAGATTTTATAGTTATGCCAAGGTATTAACCTGCCACCCGCCTGCCTGCATCAGGAAAAACTCTGTGGGGAAATGCGGGCCGGTTGGATATGTAGGCACAAATAGCACTTTATAGCAGTGATAGCTCTGGCTCACTGGTCTGTAGCTCCACAATGCCAAGATAGCTATGCGCCTACGCTATATGGCTCAATATAGCTCCCATTATGGGCTATAGTGAGGTACATGAGTTTACGATGAAGCTATGGCTTACTCCATATATGGATACAGGCGTATACCCAAACCTGGCATGAACCATATTGGAAAATGGTTGTCCTGCGTTGTCTAGTGCAATCTGGCGTGTGTTCGATTCTCCAGAGTATTATTTTGCTTCAACCGTGTCTTGCTCACGGCCACTTATGAAGTCGCCTATGTTCTGGATTGAAGGACGCGGAAACCGAACATAGGCAACCAAAGAATACTCCGGCGCTTAAAGCGGCAAACCTTGCAGTCATAGGCGCTGATATCACTGCCGGTCAACACAAATGGGATTCAAGTAAATCGATCTCGAGAAAAAGTGTCTACGGTAATGTAAGGGTTGAAGTAAAAGTAAGGGGCCTCATCTATCACATTGTCTGTAGTCCATCGACGCCCGATTTGTGGCCCTGCCTTCCCCATCAAATGACAAGTACGGACGAGATGTTCGACGGAGACGATAGCCGCATTGCGACGGTGAGCACGAGAAGAGCGGTGGATGATGTACATTCCACTCGCTCGGTCAGGCTGGTTGAAGGGGGTAAACCACTCAATATATGCAAGGGGATGAGGGTATAAGCCGTATTGTGGAGGGAGCATGAAAATTGCACGAATCTGAGCAACGCGAAGACCTGGATCTGAACTGAAAATTAATTGAAACGGCCAAAAGAATATGCGGACCTTGGATACCGGAAGAGGCTCGGTATTGGTCAGGATCTTCGACGACGAGAGCTGTGTCGAAATGTGCAGGAATGCCCGGGGTACGACCTTTTGGAAGCGTAGCAGGGGTAGCCCGAATGCGACAGGTCCGCACTTTATCGCCAATATACCGATTCCGGGCCATCCGAAGCGACAGCTGCTTATAGACGGCAAAACGATCATGGCGGCTGGGAGTAATGGAGGACCGAGAGAAGAATTTTTGAATGAAAAGAGTAAATGCTGGAATAAAGTCGACGGCGCCGTGGATGTTTTCCAGCTGAGCCACAGTAACATCGGGGAAGGAGGCGGCTTTGGGAATGGAGTACGCGATGGCGGGGAGCTTCGTTGGGGTGATCTGTACAGTGACTTCGGCATCGCGTTGGGTTGAGGGCGGTCCTTCTTCATCATCTGAGTTGTCGTCCTCGTGTGCAAGCTCTGCATTAATCGCGTTGCCCAGCCAATCGAGGTAGGACTGCCGAAGCGAGAAGGCTTCTTGGCGTTGAAGCCAAACAGTCATCTGGGCAGGGGAGCGAATCGCGTCCACGTAGTGCTGAAGGGAGTGAAGTTTGGGTATATTGAAATGCTCGCGGATGCCGAGCTCGATGAGGATATCCTTGTTGGCATGGAAGGTGTCGAGGCTGGATTGAAGAGCATCGAGCGTTCTCGAAGTATGAGACTAAAATTGGGCATAATAAATAAAGTCGATCAACGACTTGACAACGGTGAGAACCCGCGCGCTAACTGCGCCTGCCAGCACACCAAGAAAGACGCGCTGCATCTCCTTGTGTTCGGTTCCCGTCCACTGCGTAACCGATGAGATCCCCTTCTTGAAGTGCCGGAGCCCCGCGTGCGTATGCATGGCCTTGAAACGAGCATCAAACTCATCCTCGCCAAGCAGCGCGGCACACCACTTGACAAGATGATCCTTGAACACGCCCTGGTGCAGTTGGTGAAGGAGATCTGGGGTAAAGCAAGTGAAGATGTCGGTATATGGGAGGTCGCGCCAGAACGGGTTGTACACCGCTCGTAGGCCTTCGTCCTCGAACTTTGGTGGCTTATTCCCCTGCTGATGGTCGTCCAGTGTCGACAGGGTGTCCTTGACATCTCGAAGAGAAGACGCCTCTGAGTCACCCCTCTTGTTATGGTGTACGATACAACGAGGGCACCGGTTTTCCTTGCAGCAGGCGACGAGGCACTGCTCAGGGTAGTCCGCGACGTATGCGGCCAATATGGGATGGACGCGCCGGATGAATCCATCGGCGCAGACCATATCGACTCCGTTCCTCCCCGCGTCCGCCAACGGCTGCAGAATCGAGCGCATACAATGATGGAAGAGTCGATACCCAGCCAGGGAGCGTGTAGCGTCGGTGAAGCACTTGAGCTTCGAGACCGGCAGGTATCCGATGAGAACCGTCGCATGTGCTGAAGGCTGGCGGCGGATGTCTTTAGATATATTCCCGATCGTGAGGTAGACCGGCCACGCCGTCTTATCGCCTTGAAAGCGCGTGAGCTGGGTCTTGTCGGAGGAGAGTATCACTGGGCTAATGACGACGCCGGGAGGTAATTTTTTCTAGCATTTCTACTTAAGAAAGTCGCTGACTGAAGACTGTAGCTACATACCTGGGTCTCCCACCACCAATTCGCCGTCCACATCTCGTCGAATATGCGGCTCGACTCGGACCCGGTCTCGTTGCCGTAAATCTTCTCAGGCATGTACGCCATGTAGTCGTGAAAAGCGGGGTTCCCCATTAACTCCTTGATGCATTCGACAGGATCACGCTTCCAGAGCTCAAGATCCTCTTTCATCATCTCGCCGTCCTCGTCCAGCTGATTTCCAGCTGCCGTCACCATCTCGCACTTCCACCCAGGCCCAGTCGGAAGCGCATCGACCCGCTGCAAGTACGCGTAATTGTTGTGGTAGGAGACTTTGGTGCGACGTTGCGTCTGAAGCAGGTGAGTTCTGCTCGTCTATCCGATGGTCTAGAACTCACGATCGGAAGCTTCAGATATGAGTCTGTCGCTGTCTGACTGACATTCTTTGACAACCAGTTCGCCAACTCCCACTCCTCTCCGTCGGTGAAGGGTGCGTACGGACCCACACCCGCAGCGGTCTGGTCAGCATGCATACGCTCGAATACTGTTTCCCCTTGGCAAAGAGTTGTGGCGCTAGCGCTAGTGCCAGCGAATGTTTGACGTCCGGGGAAATGTTCCTCGCCAGGGAACGCCTCCACAAATCTCTTGAAGTTCTGAGGGTCGTCATCATCAAGAACATTCTCGACAGTAGCCCGCCGGGACTCGGGATCCGCAGGCTCCGGCTCGGGCGAAGCACTGCGGGGAGGCGCAATAAATCCAGTGGCTTCTCCATCGGACCCCATATCGTCTTCTGGGAGATCGTGGCTGGTGAAGGCTGGAGATGCAGCCCGCGGGGGAGTGTTCACGCTGCCAAGAGGCTCAGGTTCCTCGACGGCTTCACTCTCTTCTCTCGCAACAGTGACAACAACTCCGAGGCTGTCGCCCCATTTTTTGCTACATTCAGGTTTCTGGCCGATATGGCGCTGGATCCCGGCCCTCGTTGGTTTCGTGGTATGGCAGTACGGGCAGCGGTGGGCTGGCTGTGGGGGCATTTTTCGATGATTTTTTGTCTCGTAAGTAAATCTTTGTCTTATCACGCGGCGCTGACTGACGCCATGTGTTTCAGGCGGCGGTACGCGCGGCCCCGCTCCGCAGCCTTATCGGGCAACGTTGTTTGCGCCGATAACAACGCGTACACCTTCTCCAACAACCCCCACCATGTTCGTTGACTTGGACCAAAAAGACGCGCCCCCAGCAAGTATAAAAGCGGCCGACCATGGCTGTATATAAAGCGCCGGTACCCCTTCAATCACCTCATTCTTCCCCCCGCAAGAATACTTACATCCTTATCGCATTACAGACATGGCTACCCAATCCAAAGTCGCTCGGCCTTCTGCACACCCACCCGTCAACTCTACATCGAGGGCCCTCCCTGCCACTACTGTTCGCAGCCGTGACGACGATGGCGACAAGGAGAATGCACAGGGTAGGTCGGACCTGTTACCGCTCTAACCCATGATAAGCTCACGCTCTCCGCAGTCAGCCTTCCTCGCCGCACCGTGCCAGCAAAGAGGCGCATCGAAGATGAGGACGGTACAGTACTACCACCCACCCGCCTCTTGCCCGACTCATCCCTATTGCAGACTACGAGGAAGGGAATGAAGATGATCAGCGCGGCGGTAAGTCTATCTATATACATGCTGCCTTCCATCCTAATCCGAGCTGCAGCTGCCTCTGATGACGACCACGATGAAGGCGATGGTGGCGACCACAACGGCACTGGTGACTTTGATGAGGATGGAAATGCTCTCGTCGGGGCTGAAGGCCGCGTAGAGCATGGTGCGAAGTCCTTCCTACCTTTTACGTTTGACTGACCACACCCGCAGTATCCGATGACGATGAGGAGCAGCCTGCCCGACGTGCTAGGACCCGTCGTGTCAGCGAGAAGGAGGCGCAGCGCGGTCAGTACCACTACCATTGTTCTCTCGCATGCTGACTTTACTTTCAGTTGCTGACCAGAAGGATGCAGCGGCACGCAAGGCTGCCAAGACTGCCAGAGCGGCGAAGAAACAACGCCGCCTGGAGATGGGTGAGGAGCCCGTTCCTTTCGAGGACACCGTGGTGAGTATTCCTGCCTCGACCGCAGCATGCATACTTACCTCCACAGTTTACTTCTCGCGCTGTCGAGCTACCTGTCAAGAGGTCAAGACCCTTCAGCAGCGCGATACTCGTGTCCCCGCCACGCACGCCAGAACGGCGGCCATACAAAGGGAAGGACCCACGAGCCAACTCAAGATCTTCGTAATATTGTATGTGCTCCATTACCTGCCCGCGCTTGTGTTGAATCTGTTTCCAGATTATGCGGCAAGATGCTGGCCCGAGCCGCATCCGCCGTGATGATGGACATCGCAACTCGCGCGAGACATTTGAGACCCCTCACCGTCATCTTGCTTCAAGCAGTTTGAGCGACTGGCGCCACTCAGCCATCACACCGAAGCCCATGCAGAGCCAGGAGGAGCGGCGTCCTCGGGTACGTCCTCCATTTGTTAGCGCAGGTCCTTTCTGACGCTCCCCAGTCCATCAATGGTAATGTCTTCCTGCGCGTATCCAGCTCGACCTTCGCTCTGGCGCCTCCAGCCCGGACAATACACCCTCCGACGTCGACAGCCACCCTCGTGACAGCCGCCGGCGCCGTCCGCAAGCTCAGGACCGCCGCGCTAGATCCGAAAGCCGCAGCCCATCCCACTCGCCGGTTGCAGGTGACAAACGCGCTCGCTCTCCGGCTCACGACGACATCCGTGCCGCTCAAGCCCAGAAGATACACGATCATCAAGGCCGGGTGAGGGCGAGAGACTACGATGATACCACCCAAGAGCTTATCAGCATCACCAACACCTGGTACCGATGCTTGCTCGCTGCTCGGGACGCCTACCCCGACGTCGCGAGCGAGACGGAGATGGTTACCCTCGCGTGGAGCAAAGGATGCGAGGAGCTGAAGGTTTCAATGCGCATCACTCCAGATATTGCGAAACTGGTGTGTCTGTCGCTCTTCTCGAGATCCTTTCTAATTGATTCCTAGATCACGCGGCGCGGGCCCCAGATGCGCGGTGAGCTCAAGACAAAGGTCCGCGGCCTCGTTGAGCTGGTGTTTGGCTTCGAAAGCGGCCAAAACAAGAAAAATATCCGCAAGAACCGGCAGCTCGCGGAGGATTTGAAAGAGGGGATGGGATATTGTTACAGTGTGAGTTCTCGTTTCCGTCGTTACATATGCCCGAGCTCACTGTCTGCAGGAATTCCCTGCGGTTGCCGCCCAGCGCAGAGGGATGTACAAGGCCAAGATCATTCAAAAGTCGACCAACCTCATGTGGTTTAACAATCGCCGTGACGAAGGTGCTACCCACCCAGATGTATTCGGTCCGGTCTTCCCCAAACCCGCCTTTGCTCTTGTCCTTAGTGCGGTACGTTTCTAATCCCTCATTTTTCAATATCTGCTGATGTGTTTACAGATTGAATGCTCTATCGACGAGTGGGCCACCGGCATCAAGACCGATGTCCCATTCACCGCTGCCGACTACCGCGGTGTGTATCTGGAGCATCTCAAATGCCTAGACGAGTTTGAGAAGTACACTGCCCCACGCGACATTCTGGGTAACATTTTAACGCGCATGCACAATATTGGGCGGTCCGTCCTTTTTCCACATCATTGCATAATGTATACTGATTCACCTCCCAGATTCCACTCTGGCGCTCAGCCCATTGGCCCCATCAAGACTACGAGTCTCTCCAAGGCGGTCCTCGACGCGGCTGCGCAGGAGTATGACGAAAACTCTAACACGGAGACTGATGGCGAGGATGGCGAGCACTCTGTATAGGCGGCCTAGTTTTTGTATCTATTCTCAATTTATTCTATCTATTTATATGCATCCTTTCTCCGCATGTTCCTAGACCCGCGAGTGGATCTGTAGGCAATTTGAGGCTATACTGTGTTATAGAGCGCTACGACGGTATTGAGCTACGGCGATATGATAATCACATGTCTGGCTACGGATCACTCTGTAGTGATCTGTAGCTCGCACTTCAAGCTATTTCCCGCTACAGACCAGGGACTTAGCTATCGTGCTATGGGAGCTATCCTGACTATATTGTTCTCGGTACTCAAGTGATTTTTTGCTGATGTGCCGCCCGCTCCCCCGCCTCCCTGCATTGGTTTAATGCCATGGCTGGGCACTGGCATATCACCACGCCATCAACATGCCATCACGTACAACATCAATGTGCCTCATCACCCCGCCATTAACCTGCCACCCGCCTGCCCACCGCCCGCTCCCCCGCCTCCCTGCATTGGGTTAATGCCATGGCTGGGCACTGGCGTATCACCACACCATCAACTCTCCATCAACACGCCAATAGCATCAATGCCTCCACGTCGTGCCCGCCCGTACCCTGCTTCCTTACCCGCTTATAATCGCAAAGTCTCATTCTGTACGAGTTCTTCCCAATGGAGCTACATACCAGGATATTGTTATATCGCGATTCGCGATTTCCGTCCGGTCCAAGCGACGGAAACGGAGATACGGATCAAGTACGTGACAAGATACATGAGGTGAGTTCTATGCAGTGACTGACTGGCCACCGCCCCATCACCCAAACCCGACGGCACCGCCGATGCATCGTTCTCCTTGTCCGCATTGGGGTCAGCTTCCTGCTCATCCTCGGTCTCGATCATGGGACGACTCTTGATGCAACTCAGTGCAGCGCGTGTCGTCACATCGTCGCGAGGCCCCTTTGTGGCCGTTTTCTTCCCCGTCCCCGACTTGGCGGCAGGTTTCTTGGCGACATTCACGGGGTTTTGATTGCTTTCGTGGCGGCCGCACTCGCCCCGCCGTTGGTGGTCTTTTTCCGGGATCGCAGGGGTTGCGTGGAGGGAAGCGCCTCATGTGGCTCCCGCACCTCGTCATCCTCGTCCTCGTCAGGCAGCACAGGAATGGCGGCCTTCTTTGCCACGCGGCACTTCTTCGGTGGTGGCGCCGGGCCGACCCGCACCTCGGTAGATCCCTCGTCACCTGAGTCAACGTCGTCGTCGGGAGCATTTTCATCACGGATGGCGCGGGGACGCTTGACGCCAGCGTCGGAGCGCGGCTCACGGACCCTTGCCGGAACAACACCCGCTGCTATGTCAGCGTTGTGCTTTGCGATGCGCTCAGTCAACTGAGACAGGTTCAGCTTCTCCCACTTGCAAGTGTCGTGCTTGAGGGCATCGTAGAGGGTTGAGCGCGGGGAGTGATGTGCTCAGCTCGCTTGGGCTGACCAACACCGGGAAGGTCCATCCCACGAGCTTCACCCCGTATCGATGGACAATCCCTTCTTTGTAGTTAGAGTACTGCATCTGGGCGTTACGGTCGCCCGTCGCCTCGACTGTGAGATCTGTCAGAGATGATAGATGGGAAGGCGGTGTTAACACACTGAGTTTGTCCCGCACTTGATCGTGAATCAACATCTTCAAGTGATCTGCCTTCTGCTTCGATGTACACAGGAGATCTGTGGGACCCGATAAGAACAAGGAATGCGTAGTGAAGGCACATGGTCACGCACTGACAACATCACATCCCGCGATGGCAAATGCCTCCAGCTTCGTCCCAACATCACGGGTGTGCCACCGTCCGCGCGTCGCAATTGTCATGTACTACTGGAGCGGCAGAGAGGTAAAATGCCAGTGGGGCTGCATGTGGAAGTCGGTGCTGTTCCGCACAATGCAAAAAAAGCCCTCGACTCCCACACGCTGGTTAAGACCTATCAACTGACACCCAGGTCAGCCATCTAACAAATACCCAAAATTTCAATGAACGCACCAGCAACTGCATATTGCGCACGATGTTAGCGACGTCCTGCACCTTCGCACGTGGTGTGTCACGCCGAAGCCTAATCTTGCGAACCCCAACATCTTTGTGATGCTCAACGAGAGCATCCTTCTCTTCATCGGTCATCTGGCGGTACTCTTCGAAGTAGTCTTTGTGGAGCTCACAGGTGTTTTTGGATTCGCCATCTGATAGAAGGATGTCAGACTTGATAAGATGACAGAATAAGACACATACTTGCACGACATTCAGTCGCCTTTTCAGCCTTGAACACGTTGTACGGATTGACTTTTGTCTGGTGATGAATCATATGGGCGCCGCCTTGGAATCTAAGCTCGTGGAAATATTTCGGCTTCATCTTGAAGCGTTGTGCAAGGTCGTCTGCCAGAGCCATCGAATCAGACCACCATTTGGCCATGGCGTCATCAATAGTCGTCTGGCACACTGCCGTCGCGTCTTGTCTTTCCTTGAGCTGGTCGGGGGCTAGCTTTGCACAAGCTTTGGGCTGCGTGTAGCAGGCGTGCTGGTGACTGGCCACGGAGATGGTGGCAAATGTCTGGCTCATGGCGGTGTACGTGTTTGTCGAATGGAAGTGCACGGCCAGGTGCCAGGTACGGCGCATGTTTCCATAGGTTCCATTCTGTATCCATTTTCCCTGTCTGTATTAAATTTTCGTGTCCATATCTATTTTTCCTGTACAGCGCATGTTTTCATAGGTTCCATCAGCTGTCTGCGTTGCATGACCAGTTACTGTCAGATCTGATGGCAATCTGGTCCCAGGGGGGATGATCTTGTCATTCCTCGAACACAAACTGGTAACCAATCTATATCTTTTTTGTACTGCCAGAATGCCGATTTTGTGCAGTCTCCTACCCAACCTCAGTTACGGGGTTAGGGAGTCTCAGTAGTGGTATTTTTCGGCGGAATTTCAGTATTGATCGTATATACCAAATCCGTCACAGCCCATCAATCCATCAGCTCTAGAACCATTTCAAACTCCGAACTCTCAGCCCTAACCCCTCCACGGAGGCTGGCCTTTAACAACCGTAAACAACATAGCCACAATGTGGCCGAATGTGTGTTCCTGCCACTTCAACTCCCCCTAAAAATGCCCGAACGGCCCCAAAGCTCTTTAAATGCCTCCTGGGCCTCGACTGCAAAATCTGGGGCAGCCAGCACTTTGGTTTAAACCATTCGCAGGAATTGCTCTACGGTGGTGGCTATGTTGTTTACATTTGTTATGTGCCAGCCTCCGTGGAGGGGTTGGGGCAGAAGTTTGAAGTGTACATGTGATCTTTTTGATGGATGACAGACGTGTGATATACGACTGAGATTCCACCGCAAAATGCCGCTACTGAGACTCCCCAACCCCGTAACTGAGGTTGGGTAGGAGACTGGATTTTGTGGGATTTTGATAACCTTCTTGCATGCGGTTTATACCTCAAGTGTAGTGTTCCTGTGCAAATCTTGTCACCGTTTCTACTCCTACTGGCCACTGCAGGAACCACATCTCGCCATTTTTCACTGGGTATCCTGTCGGGGTGGTGAGGGCTTCAGGTCATCTTAATTTACCAATACCGTCAGCCCGCATCAAACATCTGGCCGGGATCACTTCGGCTTCTTGCCGGGATCAATCAGTCTTCCGGTCACTTCCGGATAGCGATCCTGTCAGCTTTCTTCATACCACATCAGCTGCCAGGTAGATTTTCGTATTGGGTTATGTTCTAGGGTCGTTTTCAGCATGCGAGTCCAGGAAAAATATCAGTCAGGGCCCTAAATGAGTATTTGTCGAGCAAAAGCGGAAATACATCACTTCCTAAGTCTTCCTTCAACTATTGTGGGTTTCCTTCGGGAACTGAGGTGCCTTATAGCATCGCCAGCTATTTAGAAGGCCTCTTGACTCCAACGACGCAGGCTCAGCCATACAAGTGAGGCCCCAAACGAAATTGGTATCCAGTGCAATACCGTCAGCCCGCATCAAACATCTTGCCGGCATCACTTCGGCTTCTTGCCGGGATCAATCAGTTTTCCGGTCACTTTCGGATGGCGATCCTGTCAGCTTTCTTTATACCACATCAGCCGCCAGGTAGATGTCCATAATGGAATATTTTCTACGGTCATTTTCAGCATGCGAGTCCAGCAAAAATATCAGTCAGGGCCCTAGATGAGTATTTGTCGAGCAAAAGCGGAATACACATGACTTCCCTCAACTATTGCGGGTGTCCTTCAGGAAATGAGGCACATTATAGCACCCTCAGCTATTTGGAAGACCTCTTGACTCCAACGGCACAGTCTCAACCGTCCAAGTGAGGCCCCAAACGAAATTGGTATCCAGTGCAATACCGTCAGCCCGCATCAAACATCTTGCCGGCATCACTTCGGCTTCTTGCCGGGATCAATCAGTTTTCCGGTCACTTCCGGATGGCGATCCTGTCAGCTTTCCTCATACCACATCAGCCGCCAGCTCGATGTTCATAATGGGATATGTTCTAGGGTCGGTTTCAGCACCCAAGTCCAGCAAAAATACCAGCCAAGGCCCTAGATAAGTATTTGTCGAGCAAAAGCGAAAAATACTTGGCTTCACTAGGGAAGGACACGGGTACGGGTCAACCCGCCGGGTTTTCGGGTCGGGTCGGCCCGGGTACGGGTACGGGTTCCAATTTTAGTGGACCCGAAACCCGCAGGTACACCGCGGGTCTGCGAACATTGACTTTTTAATTGAATTTAACTCATTTCGAGGCCATTGAACAAGGCTACCAGCCATCAACGGTGCTCACAAGCTTTTGTTAAGCACCTGTCGCATTTAAAAATGTCCATCAGTGAACAAATTTCATGTTTTGAAGGTGTTGAACCTTCTCGGCAGTCCTCGGCAAGCATGATCCGATCAATTTGGACAACCCGTGAACAACCCGTGGACCCGCGGGTTCGGGTTCGGGTTTTCCGGGTTCGGGTCCGGGTTGACTGATTTATACCCGAACCCGTACCCGTGTCCATCCCTAGGCTTCACTCACCTATTGTGTGTGTCCTTTGAGAAATGAGGCACATTATAGCACCCCCAATTATTTGGAAGGCCTCCTGGCCTGTCAGACCATATACGACCCGCCACATCCACTCAGCATGAATGCCGCCTCACGGCAAATGAGTACGGCCTCGTGATCACCGAATTCCCGATTGAGGTTCTTGTCGTTACCCAATTTGAATGTCATAATTGTTCTTTGTGTTCTCGTGAGCTGTTCCCCTGTCTAGTTCATGTCACCGAACTGCCACATATACGTGGCCTCGCCCTCGTGTCGTCTAAAATATTAGTCCGAGGCGCTCCTACATTTCAAATTGATCGGTCACATCTTTTTTTTGCTCGCTTCACCATCTTGTCTCTGTCCTGTCATCTACATATTCTATACTCGGTCCATGTCCGTCTTTGTAAGCCAATGATACTCACTTGGAACCTCTACTCATCTGGTCTAGTCCAAACCCGCCATCACGGACCTGCCGCTCGAGGTTATGACGGAGATTTGGATGCTACTCAGACGCTCTCCAGCGTCTCTGAGCCGCATCATCCGCGTATCTCGGCAGTGGAACAGCGCCAAGGCTATACCCAGCCTCTGGGGGAATCTAAATCTCAATGAGAGCACCGATTGTGTGCTCTTATCACTTTGGCTCGCCCGTGCACAAAGCTCAGCCTTGGATATATCCATTGACTTTCATCGCTCACCCGACCGGCTTTGGCATCCCCGCCAGCACAGTGACAGCCCTGCGGAAAAGCTCTCCCCACAGGCTGTAAACACGAAGCTGGTCGCACTGATGGACATCCTCGAATTGCATTCCCTCAATTGGCGCACTTTCCAAATCCGCGGTGCGCACTATCTGGGACCTATCCTGAAGATTTACCTGTCTTCCTTGCTCCCAACGCCTCGCCTGCTGCAGGTCTCTATCCTCCTGGAGCAGGCAGACTGGCCCGTCGTGTCCACCGTCCCACACGACACCTCACTCTTTCACTACATTATACCAGCCCTCCCCATTCTTCATGCCGAAATTGCCAGCTACCCCCTCGTGTGGCACAGTTTCCCCTTTCAGACTCTCACCTCCCTAACATTGGGTCCATGTGTCGCAGCAAACCCGCTCAGTTGGGATATGTTTGCCGTGGCCCTCGGCGACGCACCACATCTGATGTCTGTGGCCTTTACTGGAGCTATACCTTCCATAACTCAGCTTCAGCCCGCTCCCCACCTACATCTAACACTCCCCGCCGTACATTCGCTCACCCTCTCGCTCCTCGCGTCCTCCGAGCTCCAGCATCTCACCCAATATATGTTGCTGCCCGCCCTCCAATCCCTGATCCTCCGCCTCACGGATGAGGCTGACGATTTTCTACCGTTCATGCAGGAAGTTCCTGCGAGATTTCCGAATCTAACAAAACTGTCCATCGACCGCCTCTGGATTTCGCCCGCGCGCCTAGCTCCCTTCCCTCCATTCTTCGAATATTTCTCCGGCCTCACATGCCTCCGACTCAACTTCGATACCACCTATGGGCTTGACGTGGGATTCTGGCAAGCACTGCTGCGAAATGCACACAACTCCACCGTGCTGCCCTCCTTGACATCTGTCGTCCTTGTCGATGTTCCATTGAGCGCTGCACAGGACCTCGTTTTTCTCCGCATGCAGGCGAGCCGACCGATTTTACATCTGTCTATCTATCGGACGGAGCCCCTCACTGCACTGCGCACGCCAGCATGGACGAGATGGCTCATGGACAATACACGCGAACTGTCCTTGACATATGGGCATCACAACCCATGGGCCCCGGCCACTTTCGACCGCGATCTCTAGTACATAATCTACTGCCCTCGTGCCCCCCGGAATTGGTTCGTCGTTCATTAGCTGGCCTTGAGCTTGACTTATCTGGCGGCAAGGTTCTGCAAAAAAAAGTCACGCGAGGGTTGAATGTATACAGGAGACCTAAATAGCTGACTTCCCCAACTAAAATTGGTCTGGATGCTGGGAATCGACTTTCCCCAGCCACGACGACAGCGAAGAGAAATAGTTAAAATTTGAGGAAGAGCCGCGGATCGACAATTCGGCTTTCGTTGTTCGTTGCTGCCGCGCCCGGCAATCAACTGTCACGTCACTGACCAAGCTTACCTCCCGCTGCTACATCCAGCAATCCTGCGGGGCTCTTCTGAGCACGGCACCTGAGGCGTTACATGAGCAGCGACAAGAGGCAATCCTACCGATCATACTGTCTAGCCGATACTAGAATTCAAACAATGCCGATGCCAATTTGACACCAATTTCTGGACCTCATTTCCGATCCAGTACACTCTGCCGCTACCTGCTGTCTGAAATCTAGGGCCACTCGAACACCTATCCTCCGGAAACATCGAGATGTCGTTGTCATTTCAGCCTGATTCACTGTTGATGATCGCAATGTCATAAGAGCACCCTGTTGATCAGCCCGACCTGCACATTTAATTCACTGCCTCAGCACCTTCTCCGCTGCGTTCTCCCGACCATTTCAATACATTCCACGGTACCAGAGTCTCGCCATTGATCCGTGGATCGGCTCTGAATTTTTCTAGCTCCACAACCCCCTATTAAGATGGGACACCCGCCTCTTCTCCCGAGATGTTCACTCCATACCGCAGTACCTCCCGCCGTCATTGGCCTTTTGTACCTGATCTTCAATTCACTTGGGCTCCACAGCTCCTGTGTCCGAACGAGTATAAATCTGGCCCAATAACAGATCCCTCCATCGTCGAGCTCCCACGTCCTCTGTCGCTTCTGGACATTCGCTCCCCGCTGGTATTTGCGCCGGTACGTCCTCACCCCACGGGTCGTCATCCTCTCCTTCGCCCAATTCTCTCCGACGAACTGCAGCTCACTGTCGAATATAGGTCAGCCTCCCGCCGCCACCAGTATTATTCTCCTTCTATGCCACCGAAGCCACCCCAGCCGTCTCGCGGCCGCTCTCGGGGGCGTCCTCCTCGGCGAAGGAAAGCTCCGGGGATTGGTACAGATCCTGAAATCGTTCAAACTCCCGCTTCCCCGACGCCACCTGGTTCTACTCTTGACGACGCTGTGCCCACTCCCTTTCAGGGAATTCCTCTCACAGGTGATGCCGCCCGCTACGCTCTCTTAGCTGCGCAGAACTCGGAAAGGACACCTGGCTTCGCCGCTGGAGCGGGATCGGGGAAGCGCCTTTTTCTGAACGCTCTCCCCCACAAACCTGAGGACAATTGGAAGCTACTGAAGGATATGCCAGTGGAGGATCTTGCGCCCTGGTTCGATGATTTGGTGCGCCTCTCCCTGCCTTCATATCTTGAACGGCTGATCTAAGTCGTCCTTCTAAGCTTAACGACTTCAACCCTTACGAGATGCTGCCGGCTCAAGATTCTCCACAATCACTCGCCGTCGCCGTTCGCTGGATCGGGCACCCGGGTGACAGCCCTCGGGATCCAAGGGCCAGACGATGCTTTATTCGCTGGAACGATCCCCCTCCGGTGAAGAGCCTAATCGACAGGGCTGTTGAAAAAAAGACACCCGTTGTGCGATGGGATCTGCGCTGTGCAGGTGTGCACGACCTCGA
This sequence comes from Mycena vulgaris, assembly GCA_029204335.1. Lineage (NCBI taxonomy): Eukaryota > Fungi > Basidiomycota > Agaricomycetes > Agaricales > Mycenaceae > Mycena > Mycena vulgaris. The sequence continues at coordinate 170,917 of JARGYA010000220.1, forward strand.
CTTCACCGCCCCTCCACCACCCGAATCAGCACCGGAAATCGAAGACGAGGGAACTGACGAGGTGGCTTTGGACGATGAAGAAGATGAGGAGGAGGCTGAGAGCGAGATACTTGTCACTTCAAAAGTCAAGCGCTGGCGCGAGTGCTCTTCACTCGTCAAGCTTCATGTCAGTATCCATTCCTATCCTGCCTTCCACCTATTCACACTCCCCGTTAGTGCGAGGTTTACCCCAACGATTTGAGCAGGGTCTTTGTGTGGCAGCAAAACAACCATCCAGATGTTCCTCTTGCAGATCGCCGCAGGGGTTTGAAATTTTCTCGCATCCAACGTACCTTGTTCCTTGAGAATTTGCGCCTCCATGGTGCCAAGGTCTCGTCCTTGGTTATCGGTAAGTCGTCTGTGATCAAATCGCTGTACCGTTACTGAGCCGCTCTATACAGAGGCTCAGAGGACTCCTTTCACCGTGCTTGGTCGCACAACCCCATTGCCCGAATGGCGCGAACCCGCTCCAACACAGCTGGAGAGCCTCTACGTTGCGGTGAAGCACAGACAGCTATTGGATCGGAATCCGTGGCGCGCTACTCATCTCCTGGTGAAAGCCAACAAAGACAAAATATTCCAGTACGTTATCAATATACCCGGGTCGCTCTTCATGGCTGAACCCTGTGCTGCAGATATCACCCTCATGATTTCTCCAAGCCTGACTCGGAATCCCAGTTCACAATCGGGCTTACCGATGACTACTCTCTCGATAGTAGTATCGCGTACACCCCCACAGAATCTTTAGGAAGCGACCAGTGTTGGCGAAACAAATCCCAGAACCGTGCGGCTTTATCCCTCCTGTGCACCGTCGATGAGGGTGGTCATATGGTCCCAGGTGTGTTCCCTACTCCCCATGTGTAGGGAATCTACAGTAACGCTCGATCATAAGTGTCCGTATTCATCTCAGCCAAAGCGAACCGTGAGACGATATTTGCCTTTCTGGACGGAACATACCAGAAAGTCATGGACCGAGCGAGAGCGATCGTCGCTGGTGAGTCGTTACGGTGTTGGCGAGAGTTCAGCTTCGATTTTTAATCTTTCTCAGATCCAAGCATAATCACCACACGCAATCGCTCTCCCAAGGTCATCGCTGAAATATTAGAAAATGCCAAGGATATAGTCGCCAACGGCTGGAGAATGGCAAGCATAATGATGGACAAGCACTGGCCCTCTCTACTGGCGATTAAAGACTGTGAGCTCTCCGTCTACACTCCTCCCATAGTCTAATCCTAAGCAATTATAACAGTTATCAAAAAATACAAATTGACCGTTTACATTCGCATCTGCCAGTTTCATGTCGTTCAAGCGATTATTCGTTGGGAATGGGAGGATGGCCGAAAAGGTCTCGAAGTTAGGATTGGCAATGAGCTGAAATTCCAGATCATTTGGCACTTTCGATTCGTCCAACGAGCGCGCAGCCTCAAAGAGCTCGCCGCAGCGTAGACCGTTTTCTTCGCCGACATCCACGACTTGCTCTTGGGTGACGAAGCGGAGAGCCGCCGCCGTGGAAAGCCCAGGACTCCTGAGCAGAAGCAGAGTATGTATGATGCTGTGTGCAAGTACTTCACCAAGAACTGGTTCGTTCCATCATGGCAAGGTGCATCACTTTGGGTTTAAATTTTATGCGCCCGGTGCTAATTCAGTTCTCAAGAATACTATACAGATATTGGGATGCCTCCGAACCAGAGCAGAGACGGCACCTGGAACACAAATAACTGGACGGAGAGCGCATTCAAAACCTTTGATTCGGTCTTCCTCCAAAATCGACAGAACAAGAGGTCAGTCGAAACTGTGTTGCAGATCAATGTCCTTATTAAACTCACCCCCCTCCTCAATGCAACAGGATTGACCGACTCGCCTTGACGGTCTTGTGTGATTTCCTCCCGTACTACCAGTACTGGCGCCCGAGGGATCGCAACCCTCCCCAGGACGTGCTTGAGCGTCATTTCGAGGCTCATACTCTCTGGGATCGTGGTGCTGTGACGGAGGTTGAGCGCAACCGTTACCAGGTCGAGGTCATGATGTGGGTTTCCACTGCGTCTCTCCGTGAATGACCGACTGATCAAATTGAACTCAGGGGTGGGGAACCTCTGCTGTTCGAAGTTACGATGAATCCAATGAGCTTCAAATGCACCGACTACCAACAAAGCGGCAAGGAGTGCGTTCACATCCTAGCGGTGAAACTCCTCATATCAAGTGGGCCAGTAGAATCTTGGAAGGGTATGTGTCCCCGAAGTCCCATGTCATTTTTACTCGTACCTGATCTCCGCCGTCACAGCGGTTGAGGCTGTCTCTGAGACAGCCGTGGCCAAGAAGCGTTCGACAGACCCGAAGCGCAAGAAACAAAGAAGTGACGAGGCCGAAACCGCAGCGTTTTATGACATCCTAGACAGGCTCGCGAAGGCAGACGAAGCAGCACACGAAGAGTCGGCATCCCCGGAACCCCCCTTTCAGCCACCTGGAGACGTAGAAATGTCCGATTTTGGTATGTGTATTTCAGTTATAACCTATCATAGCCGTCGCTGATTCCACTGCACAGCGGAGATGGGGAAGACCTCGGGCAGGCCACAAAATTCAACCGTTCTCCAATCATGGCGTTCGCAAGGCTCGTCTGCACAGCGAACCAGCGAGCCCCACTTCAGCCAGCGTCCCGGGAGACCCGCAGCAGGGCGCTTGGGCCCCAACAGTCTCTTCTCGGGAACTTTGAAAGGTGTATTGACGCCGTCTCGGCGGCCTCGACACGTCGATGACGGTGAGTTCTGGGAAGAGGAGCACGAGATGATCACTGGGCATGTTAACAGGTGGGGCTCGGAGGAGTACACGGTGCGCGCCGAAGAAATGGGTGTATGGACGGTGATTGGCAATTATTCGGAGGTTGCACAGCGGGATGGCTGGCTTTTCCTGTGTTGCTCACCCGTTTCCGTTACCCGCGATATAATGGAGAGCCTCGATTGGTCAACACCAGTGACAATCCAGGAGGTGCGCCTCTGCCTACGCTATAATATGACCGTCTCACCCCCGCTATTTCTAGCTCCGATCCAAAAAACTGGGCTTCTTGGCGGAGATCCTGGAAGCGCGCTCGAACAAGGCCTTGAATCATATCGTGTGCTTTCATCTCCACGTTGAGCATTGGACCGTCTTCCACCACGATCTCACTGGGGCCCGGACGGAAGTCTCGCGGTTGAATCCGCTCGTTGCACCGGCGGCGTTCATGCCTTCTACGAGCCCCAACATGGGATTCACAATCGAAGACCAGGTGGTCCTGTGTGAGTATCTCAATCCCAAACGCGCACTCAGAGATCAGCAGGGACAGCGACTTGCGAAGGTATATTCAGCGAGCTGCATGCCCTACTGTAACTGAAGCCTGCTCACACACAGCCTAAATTGAATTTCAACTTCCTCCAGTCACATTTGGGACTCCAACGCAGCGACTCCACTACCTGCGGTTTCTGGTCTGTTCTCATCGTGTTCTCATTTCTTCTGGGCTTCAAGCTGGACACCCGCATTATTCGCGACATGGACAAGAGACCGATCGATCTGAAGGAGCTCCTCGCCCCAGTCTATAGCGCCTTCTTGCGCGATCCGATTGGCACCCCTCTCAGCCTGGTCCAAGAGCTGTTCATGAAATTCTCCCCCTCCTGCAACTACAGCAAGCTTACAAGCGATTGGGTGAGTGAGGTCCGCAAGTGAGATGCATTATCTTGAAGGTCTGATGCCCGGTCCGTCGTAGTTCTCCTCGCGCCCCGCCAACATCCCCCGCGCCGTAGAATCTCCCACCGACCCTGGGGAGCGTCCCGAATCCTCTCGACAACCAGAGGACCTGGAGGGCCCCCCAGTCCGAGATCCGGGCGTGGCACATCTCATAGATGCCGCGCTCGGGGATGTTCAATGGGTCATCGGGGCACATCTCCCCAGTGCCCAAAATATTCGGGATCTGCTTGATGGCAAAGAACTACACAATGTCGTCCTCGATGCATATCTTGATCTTTTTGTGCGCGACCTCATCGCCCCACCTGCATCGTACAGGATCACAGATTCAATCGTCGGCAACCAGATGCAGACACAAAACAAGAATGGCGCTGCGATCGAAGGTATGAAGCCAAAAACCAACAAACACCAGACGCGAGAGTATTGGTTTCCGAGCGAGGTAAGCAGGTGTGGTGTTCCGAGCTCTGTCACTCACTCCTCGGGTGCAGGATATTTTCCTCCTTGACTTCTTGATAATTCCCTGGTTTTGGGTTCGCCATTGGCTCCTAGTGGCCATAGATTTCAACCAGAAGCAGATCCGCGTTTACGACAGTCACCAGACCAACGGCGGGAAGAGTCGGGGGTTGGCTGCCACGCAGGTACGTCTGTATCCTGGTCGGTATATTCATCGGCTGACATTATATTGCAGCGCGTACATCAAATGTTGCGATTCGAACATCGCGCTCGCAACCAGTCCTTCCTCGGGAAAGAATGGAGCGCAGAGTTGACACTTGTAAGTCCTCCTGCCCATTGCACAATGATGGCACTCTCATGCATACAATCCACAGCTTGACGTGCCACAGCAAGGCTCCACTGTCAATTGCGGGGTATATGTGATTTGGTTTGCCAAGCAACTCGCTTCAGGGCACACCGACCTCAGTTCATGGAAATTTACCAGCGGTGATTCGGATCTCGAACGAATCCGCATAGCCAACCGACTCTCCGCGGCAATACACGCCGACGTCCAGGAACGCAATGTTCGCCAGATGCATGCACTAGGTATCTCACTGCCGATTAATGTGAAGGACGAAGACCCTCTTGGACGAGAGGAATATACACTTCACCTCTTGATGGTTGAGGCCATGCAGCCTCGGTTGGCTTCGACGGACATCACACGCTTGCCATCTCTCGAAACCTGGTCTGCCGCGCAGCATCAGCATCGCACTGTGTGAGTTTTATCTACGCGCCTGCTGCAGTCTACTCACCAGTTTCTTTCTGATTGGGGTCTGCAGCCCGGAGGTTGGCTCGTGTGTCCTGTTCCCCTTTGCTGCTGATCCGACATCCGACACAATGGCTTATCCTGCCCTTGTCACCCACATCGATGACTCGAATCTGGAATATCTGCGTGTTGCTCTAGAGTGGTTCCCCGGGATCTACGGTGGCGTGCCCGAGGGCACAGGCCTTCTCGATTCGGTCAGCTTGGAAGCCTGGGAGTACATGATAGAGGCCAGACTCTCCGTTGAAGAAGTACGTGTCTCTTCCTTTGCATCGCCATTTCTAATCTACATTGTTGTCCAGCTCGTAGAAATTGAATGGCCTGCACTTCTGATGAAGTCACCCAATTTCTTCCCGTCGCCAGTTTATCCCTACCAGCAGGGCTTGGCAGACCACTTGGTCGAGCTGCTGCCCTTGATTATTGCTATTTATCGCGACCCCACAGGAAACCCTCCTCACATCTTCACCGCTATCGATGCGCGATTCCGTGCGCGCGGTGATCCGGATGACTTTTACAAGCTCATTCTCGGTGCTGCCCCTGGTGACGAGCCCTTCTGTCCCGCCGACGAGGCATACTTCACCCAACTCGGCACCAGAATACGAGACGGCATTCCCTGGGGCGACGCGTACCCTGGTCGTTCTCCGCATGGGCCGCGCAACTGGATCAAGGGTGCTGCACGGGTTATGCTAGCTTGTGCGGCAGCAGGCCATTACCTGGACACAGACCTTGTTACGGCACTTGCTTTGTTGGAAGCACGGCAGGTATACCGAGCGCGCTCTATGTTTGAGCGTGTCTGGGACGCTTATATTCACAGTCTGAGCGGGCAGAGTGTGGCTGCCGGCCACAAAGCATGTGACAATCTGCAGATTGCGAGACCGGGGATTCAGGTTCCGCTTCCTCGTCGTAGAGAAGCAGATTCACCATAGAGCACACAAATGTAGTTGTGGTTTTGCGATTATGATCGGATTGTGAAGAAGAATGACCAAAAAATGTAGAAGTAGAAGTCACTTCTACTTCTACTACGCCCTGAAATCCCAGTAACATTCTTCTACTGAGTCGCACTTCTACTTCCACCCATAGTTCCCGACTCCTACTGGTAGCTTTCGCTTCTACTGTCACGCCCTGCGCTGCTTGGGTGCCGCCCTTCCCGCCCTCCAGTTACTTGATCGGGCAATAATGCTGATCCGGACGCACTTGAACCTGAGAGTGGGGGGCGCCGTAGTTAATTCTACAAATATTTGGAGATGGACTATGGAGCCTTTTGAGGCTCCCATTTGCACAGAATTAAACCGACATGAGTATTTGTGGATATTGGCAGAAAATCAGAACTGGTACATTTAGTCCTCTAGGTTTCCATCTAAATTTTCGTAACCAGCGCCCGGTGGGAATGGAGGCTCCAGTGCCGGATTGAGCTGAACTACGAAATTGGATAGCATCGGAGCTGATAGGAAGGCAGCCTGCTCCGCATATGCTGCTGGGACAGGAGCTAGCCCAGGGCCCGCCTCGTCTGATGAGTCTGGAATATCCTCGGACAAGCCTGCCAGTTCGCTCTCATCGGGCCCTTTTACCTTCTCGTTTTCCTCTTGTTTTTTTCCTGACGCCACTGGTCGCTTGATCTTCCCCTTGAGCGCTTTCACCTGCTCGTCAGTCCCTTCCATTTCCTCGCGCGTATGGGACCGGTCCAATGCCTTGTGGTAGTTTTCCAACCGCTGGGAGGCGTTGTTGCAGTCGCGAGGGCCCTTGAAGTTCCGGTGGTTGATAAGAACACATCGCCCTTCCATTATAATTTGATTTTTGCCTCGACCTGGAGATCCGTGATATCGACGACATTAGAGCGGGGGGGAAAGCTGAGTAATGATTGCATCGTGCTAGTACTTGATTCGTGCGAACCGGACTGTACTGTGAGAGCAGCGGGTGGGATAGGAGAGGATTGATGGGCTGCCAGGGAGTGCATTGGTGTCGATCCTGGTACCGGCCTATGAGTGGAAGGGGCGCGGGGAGCTGGAGTTGATGGCACAGATACAGCGGCGGCGTGGTTGACCCACCACATAAACTTGTCGATATCAAGCCAATTCACAGCACTTTCGGCAGTACAATATCCCAGAGCAACTAATGGTGGACGGAAACGTCTGGATTTCGCGAGTAAATTCCGGCGCAGGACGGGAGAAAACGATACAATGTATGCATACCTGCTTTATGTATGCTGCCAGATGTTCTTCATCTGCAGCCGCTACAATTTGATTTATTTTCTGTGCAGCGGCAGGGCCTATTTCGTCCATTGGGGCCAGGGAGGATGGAGGATAAAGGAGGAAAGCGCAGTGAGTTTGGTTGGGTGGCCTGCATCCTTACAATGGGTAGCCACAGATTACCTGATTGGGAGATGTGTCGGGCGGCGTCAATGGGAAGAAGCAAGCACGCGTATGTCACATCGCGCACATCTACTGGGCCGACTTCACTTCTACTGGCCTTGACTTCTACTTCTACTACGGCACTTCTACTTCCACTGGAGAACTTCTACTTCTACAACTTCTGTACTTGCTCATTGTGAATGATTCCCTGTTGAAGTATTGAAAAAACAACGATAATGTCTCCAGGGCTGAACTTCCTTGTGCGAATCTGGGGGTCTGCTGTTCTGCGGAGGCTACATTGTGCCACAATTGATTTACTGCGGGCTGCAACACCAATATCCCCCATTAATCTTAAGAGTACGTGCCTGGTGGCCGCATTGTTTGTCCCACTTACGAAATTATTTGTATGGATTTGGTCACGTGTTCGCGTTGCGTCGCGCGTGTCAACAATAAGTTTTGGGCTCCCCTTCGCATAGAATTTGTGTGTTCTGAAGCAGTCTGACATTTTGTGATTTGTTCCACATTGATATGTAGAGTTCCGCGGTTAATAGAGACTGTAAATTCGCGATAATAGGCTCAATCTGTGGGAAATGAGGTCAGAGACTAGTAATCACCGAAGGGAAATGTCGTTGGGTATTTATCTAGGACATGGATTAGGGTATGGAAGATTATAGTACAAGGTGGGATCGAGGTACAGCAGCGGGGATGGATGGTGGAGAAAGGTGACAGGACGGGCATGTGCGGGACAGGGTGGCCATATCGGGGACAAGATTTTGATCGGATCTGACATTCCTCATTTTTGCGTCTGCGTTCATTTTTCCTGTCCGTATTCATGAAAAGACATTGCATGTATTGAAAAACTGGCTGTACATGAAGGCACGTACTCTACTCAAAGTCCTGGGTCAAGCAATCCAACAAATCTGAACGGAAGGACTCGTCGATGGCCAACCTTGCAAGCTCCTCGTACCACTTCGCCGCTGAAACGTGCCGGACCATCAAGTGAATCGCACCTGCATGCGTGCCAAGGTCATGCGCGCCAAGGAAAGTCGTTGTAGCAGGGAGTGGCAAATCATATGCAGTCTTCAGGGGCGATAACGAGAGCCCATTACGACCGGGTGTAGATGCTGGTGAGCACGGCTCGGGGTCGCTGGCTGGGATGTCGAATACGAGGGTGGGCGGGGAAAAGTGAGGGCTCTTGCAGAAGAGGAGGACGCTAGTGATATGTCAGAGAGATCGGAGTTCACATAGAGGTGGAGGTACTTACCTTGAGATTGCAGAGCGTCACTCAGCTGCGACTCGAGGGCGTTGATATGAGCCTGAAGCTCCTCATGCTTCACGACGTATGCCCGCTCACGCTCCAGCGAAGCTGAAAGCGCTGTCGTAACCTCCTCGAGGGAGTCCAAGTGGGACCGAAGGCCCTCGACCTCGGCCTGCCACACGGCAATCTGCTCGAGTGCTCCCATGACGGCCAAAGCGTCGTCTGAGTACACCTCATCATCATCCATACCGTCGTACTCGCTGGATGTCGGAGATGTCGCGGGGGCGCCGGGCGCAGGAAGTGAGGCAGGGGGAGGGGGAGGTGCACTCGATATGCTCGCCGGATAGCCACGGAAGACGTAGTGAGCAGAGCTGGAGCTCTCCGACATAGGGAGTACACCGTTGATAGGCTGATTGGGATACGGGGCGGGACCGGACTGCGTAAGGTGCTAGCCGCATTTCTTAGCGTTGTCCTTCCACTTGAGGACTGTCGGGATGCCGACGAAATTGATGTACAACTGAACGATTTCGCTGATTGGCTGGTGAGAGTCCGGGTGATGACGAAGGAACAAGGGCGGCAGGTAGACCGAACAGCGCAGGTACTCCGGAGCAGCTGGGGTGCCCGGCATCGTTGTACCTGCACTGTGCATGATCATTGTGGTTGAGCCGAATGTCCGATCCAACATTGTCGCCTGAAATACATGAGTAAGGTGAAGAAACAGAGGGACATGAGACGCACCAGGTCCCAGATAAGCTTGCGGATTGCCTCGTGAAACGACTTGCGCGCAATTATCCCCGCATCACCAGCTACATTCTTGGGTGGGAGGGAGTCCCGCAGAGCATGAAACTCAGGGAAGAAGCCATCACCAGCGCCAGGATGGTGCTGGTTGTCCTCGCTCACACCAGAGACAAACCAGGCGAGATCGGCAGAGAGCCAACACCGACGATATGGGTTCCAGAGGCTGGGCTGACTTGAGAAGACCCCAATACGACGGCGGAGATCGTACAGTCCGAGCGGAGTGAACTGCAGACGATGCAGAGGGAGAGGGTTGGTAGCAGGATACCCTCCATTTGATGGTGGGGCGGTTGGGAGGATGGCATGCTGCGGGGCGTTCCAGTCGTAGGCCACCGGGATCGCAGCAGGGGTACTCGACATGACGGGAGGGATGAAGGAGCAATCGAACTCTTTCCCACCTTTAAGCGATGTCATTGCACGTCCTGAATGGGAATAGGGGGTGCGAAATATTGATTCAATGCTTGTATTGCACATCATAACACTATTTATGTGCTCAATTTGGTACCATATCCTGTATACATAGTCTTCGTATTTGAATCTGAAAGAATTAATTCCCCAGAGATTTTATAGGGTGCGAAATTACATGTATGCCAATCTGGCATTGAATTAATCGGAATGGACTAATCAAGGATTTGGAACGTATAACTATGCTTAAATGGGATGGGGGTATACTGTAGTAGTCCCAGAAAAATAATGAAACACGCGCCAGTGAGCTGTGGCAAGCCAACAGACCTGGCTAAGGAATCACTTAAATCATCCATAACTCAGGGACGAGTGCGTAGAATCACTCCATAACTTATCATTTACACCCCACATGGTATTAGACGCATGGTCTCTCCAGTTCTTATATTACCCAGACATTGTGTACTGACACTATACCCTTAGATTTTGCTCAAATCTCGTCTTGAACCAATCTTGAACTAATGTTGACTATTGTATGAAAGTCTTTGGGAACATGAACGATATGTGCATGAAAAAAAAAAAGATTACACATAATGTTTCCCTTGTGAGTTCACATCAAGTTCAGATTTGAGGAACCTTGAATAAATAACATCCAACTAGGCCAACCTATACACACTGCTGGGCAAACCAGGCTGAGAAAAGTAACAAATTTAATATGCTACTGACTGCCATTAATAGGGCTACATAAATTCCTGATACTACATAACCCCTATTTAGCTATGGAGCGCTACATAGCACCCCTATTCAAGTACAGAGCACTATGTAGCCCTGGCCAAACTATGTAGCACTATGTAGTACCCCCAAAACTATGGAGCACTACAGAGCACTACAGCTATACATGAGGCTACTACAGTGCACTACAGCACCTACAGCCCACTAGGGCAAAAATCAGGTTTTGCTGATGAAGGTACAGCTGGCCATGGGAGTGTTGGGACACATGGACCGGTCCAGGCCCGCTGATCCGAGATGACCCGGAAAGTGGTAGCTCAACACGCTTCGCACGTCAGCCGAGGTACTACGAACTCCATCTTTTGAAGTGTATGTCTACGACAGACATCGAGGCCGCGCGTGCTAGAGCTCGAAACAGGGCTCCTGACCGTACCGTATACGGGGACGGTCGTCATTTTGACGGTTAATTACACTATATGGACAAAATGATTGAAAGGTCGGTTTTCCGGCCAGATCTCAACAATGAGACCTTATTTTCAGGTGAAATCAAGTTGGGTAGGTCCCTCCCTACCATTTAGCAACAACGATGGGATCAAAATATATTGATGCGCCCTCAGTTGGGCTCAAATACGGAAGAGGCCCCAAAATCACCACTTTCAATTTGAGTTATGATTTTTTTGGGGGCGAACTGAATCACCCTAATGGTAGATTGGGATGTCCTATGGCATTTCCACCTTTGAATTGTGCCAAAATATACAGCCAATAGTGAACTGTGGGCGCCGCAAAATCACCATTTCTACTGTTTTCTGGTGTTTTCCCCAGTTTTCACCAGTTTTTGGCCATCTTGCGGGCTCCGTATCTCGCTATTGCCGGTATATTCTGGCATGATTCAAAGTGTTATATGGCATAGAACATCATGAACTACAATCTGCATGATTCACTTTGTCCCGAAAAAAATTATTGCTCAAGTTGAACACGGCCCTTTTTCGGGCTTTTCCGTATTTCGGCCCGGCTGATGGCGGATCACCATATTTTGATGTCGAAATTCGTGCAGAATGGTAGGGCGGGTCCTGCTCAACAGTCCTATACTTTAGTTGAGGAAGAAATATGCTCCCATTGTTGAGATATGGCCGGTAAATCGACCTTTCAATCATTTTGTCCATTTAGTGTACGGCTGAAACCGTCCCGTATCTCGTCCCGTAACAATTTTTCAAAGGCCAGCCGCCGGCGGTACGGCATGGCCAAAATACGGCCGTAATACGGCAAGACAGGTCGTAAATAATCTCAGCGAGGCTCTACACATTCTACAGGTGCTCCAAGTTCCCTCGGTCATCTCCTGGACCGCCATACGTATGAGCCGTAGGCGCTGTTTGACAATCATCAGCTGGCTCGGCGGAGAGAGATGGTGTCGCAGCCACCAGAGAAGATATATTCGACCGCAACGGCAGAGCGTGTGGAGGAAGTGTAATGAGTACGGGCAGTGATAACGGAGTCTGGAGGCTTACCGGGAATTGTGAGGATATCGCGTGCGAGGTAGAAAGATTGGGGAATTGCGCGCGAAAACCACAACACTAGAGCGCCCGAGGTGCAGTTGGTGGCTAATGGACGGGAAAGGGGGGGATGACAGTTGGTGGCGGTTGGTGATACCAAAAAGGACTATGTGTATTACGGCCGGTGTTTGAAGTGTCCGAGTCGCGGAAGGCTGGGAGCAGAAAATTCCCACTTTCACACGGGGATTTAAGAATTGAACTCCTTAGCCTCCCAGTACAGAAGGGTAGCCACAAGGAAGCCGATGATATCAGGCAGGTGGACACTTTAACATAGAAATCAGGACATCGACATCGGGATAAAATCGTGCAAGATTCCGGGAACCAACCGGGAACACCGACAATGCAAAGGACCAAAGCCACGGAAGGGCCGGGGTGAAGTTGTGTGGTGAAGCTTGAGCGGAGCATGTACTCGAATGAACCGGCGCGTCTGAGACCTACAGACAGCCTTCAGAGATGTGAATGTTGTGTGAATGACAGTCGAAAGGAGATTAGGTCAGCATTGGCGGCGATCACGATTGCGGGTCATTGCGGGGTTCAGATTTTCCGCCAATTTCTGTTCCGTTTCGCTCCGTGGTAGAGAGTTTTGGGATCCCCGTATATACGGCTTTGATGCCGTATGCGGCCGTATTTTCTACGGGTATGGCTATGACGTCAACGGTGAAGGCCTGTGTGAGTGGAGTCTGAGAGCCGAGATCCCCCGAAGTTAGGAACCTAAATGGTGATGCGTCCGGTACAGGGACGAGACACCATATAAAATAAGCAAAACCGAGGACATACCAATCTGCGAGCGCCAAAGTGTTGTGGGCCATGGGTGAGTGTATTCGCAAAGGTCGAAAGTTCTTGTTCTCGGTCGCCCGAGGCAAGAAAATGGAAATGAGATTGGAACTGAATGGGAACTGGGCTGGAGATGGAATGACAACGGTAAGGCTCCAACCGTTTAGTTTCGTTTACAAAGGCCCTTAAACTAAACGGTAAAAAGATCACAAACGTTTACTTCTGTTTGCAAAACGTTTAAAAACGATAGATTTGCGGGCAGTAAATTATATGAAATTTTAGATCTACAACGAAGTTACGACGGTTTCGACTTGAATAACCCGGCCTTGATCCACATCTTCGTGCGCATGGCTTTCATGATGGTGTCAGCGTGCATGGAGGAGCGGGTTTCGCGGCAGAGATGTCGTGATTTTGAGAAAAGGCGCTCAACAGATACACTGGTACATGGAATGGCGAAGAAGTCACGAGCCATCGCGGCAATGACGGGAAAGTCGTGCTCGTGTATCTGCAACACCAGATCGTCAGCAATGACAGGGAGAACCAGCAGTGCCATACCTTCCACCACGCCCAAGGTGCGTCAAGCACGCCGGACCCGTAAGTAACTGCTGCGTCATAGAATCGTTTGCCACGCTTTTTCTAAGATTTCGATTTTGTGGTAATCGAGGCTTGGAAGAGCTCTGAGGCCCGTGTTAAAATAATTCCACAAGGTCAAAAAGAGCTCGCTCACGATCCATCTTCTTTTCATAGCCTGGTTCCTTGGTAAAGCTTGGTCGTAAGTTCGTGTCTGTACATGCAGACGACTCGTTCGCCTTGGTTTTGGCGGATGATTTACCGGACTTCACTGGTTGTTTGTCCGAGTCATTGGTGCTAGTCCGTATGAGCCCGCAGTCGGAAAAATAAATAAATACACGACGCACCATAGATACTCCAACTCATCAGCCACCCTTGTCAATTTCGGCTCTGTGAGATCGAATGGAATCTCGGCCGACTCCCAGTGAATAGACTCGAGGTATTCGACAACACATCCCATCCCATAATCCCCCCGCCGAATATTTTTCAAGCGACCATCAGAGCTGCGAGTATCCCCGCCGAACAGGATGTCAAATCGGCGATTAAAAGTGGCAGCCACGGTGCCATCAGGGTGCTCTACACGGGTGATGATGCGATGAATATCATCGCCAGCTGGGGCTTCTGGGACAGTCTCTGGGAGCAATGCCGAAAGCTTTCCAATCTTCTTGATCAAATCGAGAATCGGTTTTGCTGCCATCCAGTAAGTGACCACATTCGACGCGTCCTATACGGACGTAGGACGCGTCGCACATACCGGCTAGAACACTCTGATGTACGGCCCTGGGCGCTTCGCCGTTCGCACCATCAGCCACTCGGGCGGATGCCTGGACCAAAACTTCAAAAGAATTACCGTTTGAACCGGTTTTTTACCGTTTTTTTACTGTTTACCAGGGTCCGCAAACTAAAAGGATTATTATTCAGTTTACAAACGCTTTTGAACGTTTGAAAGTGAAAACGGTTGGAGCCTTAGGTCACAATGGAGGTCGCGGTGCGTGGTCGCCTGAGGCGTTGGTCGCGGTGAACGTGAAGTTCGCCAACGTTCGGGCAAAACTGATTTTTTCTTGAACGCGTCCGAACGCCGAACCCGACGTCGTTATTCTTGTTCCGAATAGACCGATTTGTGGTCCAAATGGGTCAACCAGCGTCTCGGATGGTGCATAAGTCGTGGAATTAACGGCGTTTAAGCTCATTCCTCCCACACGCTGTCAAGTCCGCTCCGGAAAGTGAACACGCCGCAGCTCGGCGTTGCCGTGGGCAGAAGCATTATCTCTCTGCCCAACTAGAAATGACTTCAAACACATTGCAAATTGCATTTAGTGGGACATAAGTTCTTTTAGTGTTTCTCGCCATCGATTTTGGTCATTTATTGCCCTCTTTCGGTCGTTGCATAGTAATTTGATCAGTTGACCGCCAAAAAAGTTCGGTTCTGCGGTCGAACGCCGAACCGAACGCGCTGAACCTGGACCTGGCCCGAACCGAACGGAAGTTCAAGTTCAGGCTTCGGAAAAGAGAGGCCCGAACCTGAACCGAACCGAGCTTTGACAACACTAGTTTGCAGCCCCGCCTGAACTCGACACGCGCTGCGCTGCGCTCCCGAGTCAAGTCCTATCGCAGCTCTTTCGGCACACGACCCCGCCAGACGACCGAGACCAAACCCAACGCACACTGCACCTATTTCACCAGGAACATGCCTCTCTCTCTCTTTGCTCACACGGTCTAGGTATCTCGCGTACCTGGCAACCCACTCGACCTACACAAGTCCAGTAGGTCCAGATCCAAACACGTTTATATTGTTTCCGCAGACGGATCAAATACAGCCTGTGTATAATGTTCAGTGCACGGATGTAGAAGGCATGGGGCTGTATCGTTGACAGTTCCGGCGCGATCTCTGGTCCATATTTTTGGGAGGCACCGCAGAGGACCTGACCACAGCACGTATTACTATAATTCGACAGACGCGAAATCTATTCGTGACTTGAGCGGCATTTTGCTGGCGTGGTGTCCTGGGTGCTTTGTTTGCACCGCATGGCTTTCGACAGGGAACTGTGTTCCACGCCGCGGGGACATGCCAGATACCCCCAGGAGCAGCAGGTGCAGGTGGGAAGTCTGCGGGGGGTGGTGGGCCGGAGGGGAAGGGGAAGCTAAGGAAATCGGGGCTGAATTCCGGCCAGGCCGTGGAGTTTGTTTAATCGGTCAGCTATGGGCATAACACAAGGAATATATATTGGTTGCAGGGATAATTCAGACAGGTGGACGCTAGATGTATAAAAAGGTAGGTTGTAGTGGGAAGTAGCTCATCAAACAGAACACACTTGATGCGAGAATTAAGATAAACTGCACACCCATGACAATCTTCCAGGTCCTCGACGGTTCGAGGAGCTCTGCTTCATCGAAGCGGGAACGAATTCCCTCAACGGGGTAGGAGTCCTCGCCTAAAACTCAATTCAGCTTAAAAGTGATATCATCAATCAGGCAGTGGGCATACCAGAATCCCCGTCGACTTCATTGCTCGGGAGTCCGTTACCCTGTTCGCAATCCTCGTCTCCACTGCAGCTTTCGGTCTCTTCAATGGAATCCTCGCCTAAAATTAAATTGAGCTTACAAGCGAGATCATTGATCATGAAGTGGGCATACCAGATTCCCTGTCAGCTTCGTCGCTCCGGATTCCTTCATCCTGCTCGGAGTCGTCATCTTCACTACAGCTTTCGGTCTTTTGGACTATGCAACATCAGAACAGAAGGTACGGCGGCACGAGTTTCAACAGCTCACATGATTCCAACTCAGATGCAACTTCATAAAGCGGATATCCCAGCTCTCGGGCGACATCTTGGCTGTATGGGTCATAGCCTTTGCCTTCGTGAAATTGGTGGATCCCCCTGTAGACAAGTTCATCCCACGAGTCTCCGTAAACATGCATTGTGAAGTCAAAATGGGGAAATCCGAGTTCCTCCGCCTCCTTCGTGCTCAGGCGCTCGCCCCCCGAGGGGCCGAGGGACCAGTATGCCGGGCACTCCGGAAGCCGGAAGTGTGCCGGGGTTTCAGATTCGAAGTTTCGCAAGGGACATAGAAATAGATATCCTTCGGGGATGCGGTCAGTGTCGGACAGAGTCAGTCGACATTGAATATGATCCACGAAAACTGGTGGCGACGCTGCTCAGGACTGGGATAGTTGATATACTGTGAACATACCATAATCCTTGTAGTTGGAGGTTATCCCCAGGCGATTAAAGATGTAATTGGCCTGTGCGAGCCAGGCACTGGGAAAGTTTTGATTGAGAATTGTGCGGTGAATTTGCTCGTCCGCAATATCGGAAGAATTCACACTTCCGAGACAGATATTAGCAGAGCGTAATAAATACAGGGAAAGGAGACCCACCGAGTCCAACCATCATCTCCCATAAACAATGGTTCTCTATCTTTATTGTCCCGGGACCACCACCCACAATCCTCAAACATATTCTCCAGGATACCTGCGATCATCGTTGAATATTCAATTCCAGTGCCCGCTGCGCATGAAATGATTGCCCCAAGCTGCACTGATGCATCTGGCGAAATCAGGAGCTGGCCAGAGTGCCCTAGATGCAGGGAGCAAATAACATGATACGCGGCCAACGGAGTTGACTCTATGATCTGGGAGTCCTCGGGGGGTTCTGAACTCGAGGAGAGCGAGGATGATAAGTTGATGACCGAGGTGTAAAGCCAGAGGTGAACATGCGCGGTAGGTGTTAGGTCAACGCAGAGACGACCGGTGGAGCGGCGTATCCACATCGTACACTGGGAAGAGTACTTGAGATAATAATGAGACACAGAGAGATCATTGAGACATGTCGCTGACCAGGTGTGTTCCCAAAACAGAGTTCGTATATAGCCTGAGATCCTACGGAGATGCTGGCGTGTTTCGTTGAGTCCCGTTTGATGGAGGTTCTTACACAAAATTCAGTAACCTGTGTAGATTTAAGAATGTAAACGGGCGGGAGCTAAGACGTTGGACATACGAGATAACTGTAGATATAGACCGTCGATAGATTCGAACCACGGTATTGATCGAGCCTATTTTGCGCGGGTACCAAATCTAATTCATCACCACGTTACCCAGTACCTGCAGATGGAGATAGATGCCCACCGTCATGGAAAATTGCAGCGTGTATACCGGATGAACTCGCTGTGGCAAAGAGTTGCACGAGATTGGGATGGCTCCAATTGTGTTCGATGTTGAATCCTCATCAAGAATGTGTGGGCTCACCGAAGCCATGCATATCGCGAGATGTCCTCCCGCCATTCCCATAATTAATAAAGTGAGCGGATACAAGTCTAATGAAATATGAACGGACACACCTCTTCGCCATTCTCCCCCTGATACACGGCCGCAGTCATCTTCGCCTTGCAGCCGTGAACCCGGGCGGAATACACCCGTCTCGCGGAATTCCTTCCCTGCCAGCGATTTACGAGCCCAGATCTGCCGTTCAGTGGTATTTCGTGCCGGAGATCCAAGTCACCGATCGGAATCGTCCGGAAATCTATGGAGTATCAGCGAGAATTCGATTGAAATGAAATTAGGTGGTCACCAGAAGGAACCATTGGAGCTGCCTGCGTGATATTAGTAATATTCTTGAACTTCCCGCCGGCGACGGCAAAGTTCTGCGCCCCCGGGAAAAAGGCGCCCGTATATCTGGAGCAGGGTGGGGACATCTCTGAAGAGACAGATGCGGGGCACATACTGATTATTACGAGGGCCATCTTCGTCCAGGCTCGACTCGGAGTGGAAATCTGGTTCAAAGGGGGGCTCGTCGTCCATGGGTGGTCAAGGTAATAGAGAGAGATGTTAAGCGCCCACTGCTGTGCCGTGTTCTGAAGAACCGAGCTGTCAGATGGCTGTGCTCAGCTGTGTTCTCGTGACACCCAGGGTGTGAAAAACCTGCACAGCAGTTGATATAGCCGCATGCAGCGATGTTTCCAGAGTCAGTAACTCAGTCCGAGCTGTATAAAAGATATGGCGGCGAAAAAATAACGGTCTGAAAACGGTGGCGCAGCTCAGGACCGGGATGGGAGTTCGTTACCCGGAGATTGGAGCAAAAAAATCAATCCGTGGATGCCTGTTTTAAGTGAGGCGAGGACTCTGATTCGCGTCGTTGAGGTTGGATACCGAGATGGTTCTGGTGCGGGGGAGGGAGGAGATCAAATTTCTTTGACCGCTTTCGAATATGCTGCGGCGTGTGAACATCAATATCCTACAAAGAAAATCAGTGTCTGAGATCAGAGCAAAGGCGACAAGAGCAAGAAAAGACAGCGGAGTAGACCGGATCCGGACGCCCGGAATCGAAGTCGTGTTTCCTGCCTCTGGGGTAGTCTGGCACCAAGCTTGCCTACAACGTGAGGAAGTTGGGTTCAGCACGAAATTCGATTCCCTTGGTACTGCGGGCCTCGTTTTGCTAAACCAATATTTGTGAGCTGTCGTCGTTCTAGAACACTTTCGCCGATCCATTCGGACGGTGGGACTCGAACCCGGGCTCCCGCGCTCAGTCTAGTTGGATTCCGTTCGACGTGAAGCGGGCGCGATCCGTGCAACACGTCCGAATAATTGGGCTTGATATAAGCCTCGCTATGCTGCAAACAAATCAGCGCCGCGGTTCATTTTGAGATTAGAGCAGACACACAGAGGAGGCAGCAAGAAAAAGACATACACATTGACGCCGGGAGTCGAACCTTCTTGGCACAACGTGAGGTGCACCACGTCCGACTTCTGTGTAATGCAAGGTACCCAGCTATTCAAGGGAGAAGCTCGTGAATCCAGAGGAAAGAACGGAAAGCCTCCGCCAATGTCGTGATTTACGTTTAGCGAGTCACGAGCCGGGGGCGGGGTCTGGGCTGGCCTGGGTGATTCTACTCGGAATTTTGATTTTGCCTCATTCTTCATTTTTCGGGAGCTTTCGAGGCGACGAGTGATGGGCGCATCAACACCAGTGAATCGAAGGAAAGACCCCGCGTCGCCCGTCAGCCATGTAGTGCAGCCGTTGCGACAGTTTTGTCGGTCTCGGCAAACCCCGAGATCTTGAGTCCTGCAGCGCGGTCTGCCCATATGCTTTATTCTCACCGACCTAGCCTACCCCCATCCCCACCTTGACTAAATCATCCTCGTGTCGAGCACCTTTGGGTAGAGTGTCTAGACCACCAGTACAGAGTCTAGACCCCCAGCACGACGACATGCACACATTACGCTCGAGATCGCGTTGGAACCCATTCTAGAGGGACGCGTGACACCCGACGAATGCGCTCGCAGCTGCCCGTTGAGCAACCTTAAGCATACGGAGCTGAATCCGGCGGCGTATACCACTTGTTGAGTGATACACGCTGTGCCGGAGATACATTTGGAGCCCAGTATCGAGATGAAAGATGGTGACTATTGGAATAAACTGAGCTGGTTCAGTTATGCCGACGACGCTTGGGTTTTGTGGAGTATTTGATCTGCGCCTAATGTCGGAAGAAGAGTCCCCGCGCTTCGGAATCACGGAACCAGGGGCGGCCTTGACTTGGCTGCGTATGCACAAGAGTCGCGCCGTGGCCGGCCAGTAGAAAGACTTCATTGGTGTGCGCATCACAGAGTCACCATATGGATCCAGCCTAAATCAAAAGGAGCATCCTGCAGTACGCCAGTAACCACATCGATTCGAACCCTTTATCACAGGTTCAATGCCGCAGCTGCCTAGGTCGAGAGTGGAAGGAGGTCATTTGTGTCGTCCGTTGAGCCCAGCGTCTGACTCGTGGTTACTGAGCAAGTTGTAGCGCGAGCCCTGCCTCAAATACAAGGCTGAGGCACGTTTCCAAGTCAAGGAAGTTCATCGAGATAGAAGCGGCGTCCTTGGGATCTTAGCAAGCTCAGAGGCCGGCCATATCCTGAATACAGTAGGAGTGGTGGATGTCCCGTGCCACATGATTCAAAGACGATTCCAAGATGATTCTCCTGAGAATAGCAAACACAGAACGCGAGGCCGGCTCGACTTCGCTGGCAGAGCCGTAAAAATGCCTTCTTTCAGATGCATAAAATCCGTGCCATCGAAAGGGACTGGGTCGAGACTGAATGGCGCAGGGGTCTAAGCGGAAACGCCGGAAAGAGAGAAGAAGTTGCACCGCCACTGATTGGACCCACGTGCCGTAACACAGCCTCATTATGCAATTATGCTTGGGCACATCCCTCCACCACGACGCGATGCCGCGGTACCGCCCACTGGCACTCTCTTCCTCCTCCTCCGAAGAAGTAGAGGGCGATATGTATCAAGTCAAGATGACGTGCCGCGAAAGGGATCGGAGGCTCAAGCTAGGTTCGGGACGACGAGTCTCGACGACAAGGGTGGTGAAGGACGAGAGTGTACAGGACCGCATGGCGTGCTGATGCGTCATGCGCGGGCGGAATTAGATTCCGATGGCGACGACGACGGCGAGCAGACCATTACGCACCCGCAGCACCTCCCCGAGCACCTCATTGGTGAACCCCGCCACAACCGCCTACTCGGAAGACCGTCTACTCGGGTGCGCTTCCAACTCTAACCCTTTCGCGTCCCACGCCCTCCGGATCCTGCCCTTCCCGAGCACGAGCACCTACCCGCCGGCGCGGATCAGTGTCCCGCGGTGCGGCAACGTCGGCGTCTTGCGTCCTGCGTAGCGAGGGGCGTACGTCAACGCCCCAGGTTCAAGCGCTACGCCGCTGAGGCTGCGTGCGCGCTCACGCCGACGGTCCTTGCTCCCTCCGCTCCATTTCGTTGCGTCTGTACTCTCCCTCATGTGCTTTTACTCCTATGCTCACTCCGTCTCGCTTCCCCCGCCCTGTTTCACTCCCCTCCTCTCTGTGCATTCAGCTGGCTCGTGGTGCCTCGCCTGCGGCCCTCTCCGCGGCGTGGGAATGCTCCTCACTCTTAACGTCCCCTTCCTCTTCGTCTTTCTCCGTCGTCCGTTAGTTCCCCGTTCCCCGGCGCCTCTTCTATTTCCCTGCACTTGTGTCCGCCGCGCCGTCCTACCGATGTCTACTCCGTGTTGTGGATTCAGATGCCTTGGGCTTTCCCTATTCTGCGATCTGACGCGAACTCTTCTGTTCTGCGCGATGGTACGTTGCGAGTGTGTCGTCGATTCGACTCCCCTTCCTTTCCTTCACCAGCATCACGAACCTTGGCTCCAACTCACTTCGCACCTGCACCCAGATCGGGACCGAGATCACCTTGCTGAGTCGATCCGAATTCCGCTGCTCCCCTCTCTTTGAAGCTAGTATCCTCTTACTCAATTTTCGTTTCGGTCAAACCATGGCCATGCCTATAATGGTTCACACGTCGACGATTTCAGAGTTTTTATACTCGCTCACATGTACGAAACCCCCTCGCTCCACCTGCATCCCCCCGCACCCAAGTTCGAGCGACTCCCGCATCCGAGTACGCACTTCACTCGACAAGGTTTTCTCTCTCTACCTACCGTCTCATCGCTTCACTCCCTCAACCCTCAGGCTGATGACTGAAACGAACTTCATTTCGACCGGCTCTCTATGTGTGCTCCCACTTTTCGTTCCGCGCACCGCACCGCACCTGGCTGTTTGGTAATCACGTAATGAACACGCCCTATCTACATGCTCACGCGCCACCGCGATGCGGGATACACCATCAGCCGTAGCGCTAGCGCTTAGACGCAAGCTGGATTCGAATTCCATTCTTCCAATTTTCTAGCGTTTAACTGGCGCCGTGCTCGTGCTGCTGGAGATAAAGACTCAAATTTTCGTGCAATTTTTATTTGTCTCGGTCCAGCTTGAGCCTTAGAACAAGTTGTGAAGGCACCAAGATTGTTATACAACCTCGCACGGAATTACTCGCTGATTCGGAAATTATTATGGGAACCAATCCCTCACCAAATCTAACTCGGTGTGCCAGCAGCTCACCGCCTCAACATGGCTGCATCCTTCTGTATCAACCGCTGTGCAAGTGTTTTTTCACGCTGAACGTCACGAGAACACAGCTGAGCACCGCCTTTTGCCAGCGTTGAGGTGAATTTAGAACAGCAATCGCCGCGTAACATCTTTCTCTCTTACCTTGACCACCGATAGACGACGGGCCCCTCTTTGAAGTAAGCTCAGATTTATTATGGTCAGGAACAGCTGACGGCCTGAGTTAAGACGACGACTCTGAAGAGGACGAAGACATCTCTAAGCTAGGATATTCCCTGTGCCAGGTCTCATCCGAGAGGGGCGGTTCAATGCGCAGGGTGAGCTCATCAATTGCATCTTTCTTAATTTATCCTAACTCCGAACAGTTCAAGACCTGTGTGAAAATGACCGGTCCAACAACTTGAACGACGACGACCTCCCTGGGATCAAGTGAGCCGTCAGAGTTATATCTGGCTGTAGCTCATCCGCGCGTATTCAGACCTAGATTCGACCCTCGCTCGGGGAGACTTCCCACCGCTCTATATTCTATCTGTATGACTCTATGCACTCGCATCTCTCGAGCTTGTAGCATATATTCCGGTCCAGCAGTCATTGAATTGAGTCCCTCCTTCCGCTCATCACTCGAGCGATCGCACACCCGAGAGCGGAGTGGATCCGCACTGCACATCGATTACATTTGCAACTGCTCGCGGACTGCAGCCCCTCGCCTGCTCAATTTTACTAGAGCTTTGGTCCCCGCGATAAAAACATCGTCTCTGTTCGGAATTCTTCCGCAGAACTGATGGTCCCAAAACGAGCTCTCAGCTTACTTACCCGGCTCCGCTTCTGCCCGGTCGACTCGTCGAGCCATACTCAGGCGGATTCTTTTTTTTTTCGGGGCGGAGGGGATTATATCATGGGCTGGGCTCCCTGGTTTCGTATGTCATACTATGGGTGGTGCAGGCTGAGGTATACCTGTAATTATACACACGGGGTGCGCTGATATCAATTCAGATTGACTCACACATATCTACAGGTCATAAGTATCACACGCATAACGGATAGCCTGATGGGATGTAGAAAGCAGACAGACGCCGGCGGCGCATCGTCCCTGGCGCACGCGTGCTGGGTGCGAGTGCCGCCTTGTGACGACAATCCACACCGCAATCAACATGATGTTTGAAATACGCTAAATTACGTTAAATAAAGACCAAGACACAGCCGAAAAAGTCCCTGCCATCAGAATGACAACAACAGCGGGAGAAATAAGATACGTGCTGTCCGTGCGCGCCATTCCATTCCATGCCTTCGCTCGCGCACCCACCCACACTGGCACGTCCCACACGCGTACCAGAGGGAAGGAACGGGAACGCACGTCTAGTCGAAGTAGAAGAAGTCCCTTTTCGCGGCGGCCGTCGTGTATTTAGCAGGTCGAGCACGACGTAGGGGACATACGGGGGAGTGCTGTGGGCCGCAAAGTAGGCAGGGAGGCGGTCGTGGTCGCGGCACGGACCAAATACAGCCTGTGTAGACTGTTCAGTTCACCAGTGCACGGGTGCAGAAGGCATGGGGCTGTATCGTTGACAGGTCCAGCGCGATCTCTGGTCCATATTTTTGGGAGGCACCGCAGGGGACTGGGGACTCCATTCGTGCCTAATTGAGGTGAGCTCGATTATCTACGCTCTTGACGCAGCCAGGTAAGCTGGCTAGGCTTACCCGTCGGCAGGTCACCAACAGCTTGCAGCCCCGCGCTTTCTTTCCCAACGGTGTCTGACCACAGCACGCATTGCTATATTGCCACAATATGCAGTAAATAATGCTCTAAATTCTAGGTCCCCTACGTATGATTAATCCCTAGAGTTTAGGGTCCCCCGAAGTCCGCCGGATTTTGGGCTGAGTCCTGAACATTTGCAGGACAATAATATTCCTGGCAATATTTCTGTCCTTAGTGTTCACGGTTCGGCTCACAGAGCAGCAGTGAAAGGGCATGTATGTATACCTTTATATAGCAACAAGGATAATATTAGTTGTTCCAATGGCTACAGTTCAGCCGATGAGGAGTGAAATATTATAGTGGCCCACATTGTAGGGCTCAGCCGACTGGTGAAATGATATTTGATTCCCACAATTTCAGGATTTGGCTGATTGCAAGGGAAATATTCTGTTGAGCTAAGCCCCACGGTTCAGCTGATGGTTGAACAAATATTGTGCAGCTGGCACAGCTCGATTCAGCTGAACATGGAATTGGAATGGGTGGAATATTACAGAGCGTAGCTTCCAGGGTTTGGCTGATCACACATAATATTATCTGGACCTAAACTCCATGGTGCAGCCAACGGTGGTGAAAATATTGCGCAGCGGGCACAGCTCGATTCAGCTGAACATGGAATTGGAACGGTTGGAATATTATGGAGCGGAGCGTCTAGGGTTCGGCCGACCCCACATAATATTATCTTGACCTAAGCCCCACGGTGCGGCCGACGGAGATAAGAATATTGTGGAGCGGGCACAGCTCGATTCAGCTGAACGTGGAATTGGAATGGGTAGAATATTACGGAGCGTAACTTCCAGGGTTTGGCTGATCGCGCATAATATTATCTGGACCTAAACTCCATGGGACAGCTGACGGTGATGAAAATATTGTGCAGCGGGCACAGCTCGATTCAGCTGAATGTGAAACTGGAATGGTAGAATATTATGGAGTGTAGCTTCCAGGGTTTGGCTGATCACACATAATATTATCGGGACCTAAACTAGCTCAATTCAGCTGAACGTGGAATTGGAACGGTTGGCATATTACGGGGCGTGGCATCCAGGATTCGGCCGATCCCACATAATATTATTGTGGCCCATGCCCTACGGTGCGGCCAACAAAGATAAAAAATATTCTGCAGCAGGCCCTGCTCGATTCAGCTGAACATGGAATTGGAACGGTTGGAATATTATGGAGCGGAGTGTCTAGGGTTCAGCCTATCCCACACAATATTATCTTGTCCTAAGCCCCATGGTGCAGCCGATGGAGATAGAAATATTTGTCAGCAGGCACCACTTGATTCAGCTGAAAGTGGAATTGGAATGGTTGGAATATTATGGAGTGGAGCATCCAGGTACAGGACTATGGGGCTAGACCACGGAACCAGTGAAATGTCCCTCATTTGTGACACACACATGCCGGCACAACATTCACCCTCCGACATATCACTGTCAAATTATTGACGGCTGTGGGAATTTATTTTGTGTTTTGTGCAACAACCAGTGGCTCATTCCCAGAACCGTCACCACAGTCAGAGGCCCCTCGGCAAGCTCTATAACTTTGATTTTGACCATATTTTTAGACACGAACCACCAACTTCCCTTTTTAGCCACTACGCTTTTGGCCCAAAAAGGGAATTACATCGTTTTCCCTCTCCCTGCATATGAATTCAATCATTTTGGATGGTCAAACTCATTGGGCCGGATGCAATTTACCATAGAACATGATGTGATGCATACACAGAACCAATACACCTCTGTGAGAGGCAGATAATGGGCAGAATGATGGACTCACCTCTCAACATGAATATCTAGGGAACATGGCCGATGAATACAATCAAACCGTTCCCTAATATATCCCTATGTTGTAGAAATTCTCTTTATATATTGAAACAGCTCTTAATCAACGAAGAGAGCATATTCTAACCATATTCTGTAAACCTATGATGGCTTCATTGTGATGGGATCTAGTCAGCTAAGTTGTTGAATTTATGATCCTAGGTCCCATGTCATCCACATAAACACATGAGAGGGGCCATTGGCTCAATTTTTCATTGCTAGGTCCTTATTAAAAGTGAACATTCTCAGAATGTCTATTCACCTGGTTTTACATGTACCACCATTGAATAATGTCAGATATAGGCTCAGACAAGATTTTACCAGGTATCCAAAGATACAAAGCCAGGAATCATCCCAATATATGGCCTTGAAGATCAACAATCTCAAGTTCCATCTTTCGCTTTTTTGATTAATTAGGGTCCATGGAGAGCCAGTGGTACAATATAAACAACAGAAAAGTGAACAGACATGATGAAAGACAGATATTACAATTTATTTGAACGATTTTGGTTAAGATTTGGCCAGATGGTGGTTTCATCCATGGGCAATAAGTACACTTTATACTGCTGTTTAACTCATGCACTCGGAAATATCATGTACCTGAAAACTGGCCAAATTCCTTCGGATACAGTTGAATATTGATTTTTTATTGTGTCTCCTTTCATTTCGAGTGTTTATTTTGCAGTAGCTGCTCTGGATGGCGCCCTATTCACCAGATAAGCAAAGAATGTCAGGGGACATTCTGAAGCTTTAAGGCCATATATTGGCACAATTTCACGGTATAAATGTGGGAAGAGCAGTGCAACGTGTTTTGAACTGTTTCCCTTCATTCTGAACCTTTTAGGCAAAGTGAATGTGGTGAAAATGCAAAAGGATACAGTAACCACTTAATCCTTGCTTACGGCTCGGCTCTGTGAGCCAAAAGCCATCAGACATCATTTTACACAGAGTGATCGCTCCATTATAACGTCTTTGACATCCCAGATCAATACAGGACCTTGCAGTGAAGCAATGATGGCATGGTGAAATTGGATCACAACATGTTCCTTTTCTTCCAGAGAGTCTATTCTAGTGTGATAGGCATGTTTTATACTACTAGTGAGTGGGCCGGAATGTCCTCATGATGCCTGTATCTCTATATCACGAAGATATGATGCTGCAGAGGTGAATGTATCATTTTGCCCATTATCTGCCTCTCACAGAGGTGTATTGGTTCTGGGGATGCATCCCATCATGTTCTATGGTAAATTACATCCTGCCCAATGAGTTTAAACATCCAAAATGATTGAATTCATATGAAGGGAGAGGGAAAACGATGTAATTCCCTTTTTGGGCCAAAAGCGTAGTGGCTGAAAAGGGAAGTTGGTGGTTCGTGTCTAAAAATATGGTCAAAATCAAAGTTATAGAGCTTGCCGAGGGGCCTCTGACTGTGGTGACGGTTCTGGGAATGAGCCACTGGTTGTTGCACAAAACACAAAATAAATTCCCACAGCCGGCAATAATTTGACAGTGATATGTCGGAGGGTGAATGTTGTGCCGGCATGTGTGTGTCATAAATGAGAGACACTTCACTGGTTCCGTGGTCTAGCCCCATAGCCCTGTACCTCTGGAGGTTTGGGAGGGTATGGCAAGAGTACAAGTTGAGCTACCATTACCTCTACCTCTCCTGTACCCCTGGGTATACTCCTGGAGGTATACCCTTACTCCTGGTGATCCTTAAGGAATTGACAGCACTGTCAAGCTGATGTGTGCTTTTTCAGTATATGTAGATTGGAACCCTGCAGGGCAGGGTCCAAAATATTATCTCGGTCGGTCGAAATTATATTTAATTGGTGGTCAGCTCAACCCTGCATGGTGGGGTCCAAATATTATCCTGGTTTTCACTTCTCAATGGGCTGAACCCTGAGAGCTAAGCTGCACAATATTTGTCTTTCTATCAGCTGCAGCCTGAGATCCTGGTCGAAATAATATTCCATTGGTGGTCGGCCCAACCCTGCACAGCAGGGTCCAAAATATTATTCCGGTTGCACTTCTCAATGGGCTGGACCTTGAGAGCTAAGCTGCATAATATTTGGCTTTCCATCAGCCACACCTTGGGATCCCGGTCGAAATAATATTTCATCGGTAGTTGGCTCAGCCCTGCACAGTGGGGTCCACAATATTATTCTGGTTCACACTTGTCAGTGGGCTGGATCCTGACTGCTAAGCTGCATAATATTTGTCTTTCCATCAGCCACACCCTGGGATCCTGGTCGAAATAATATTCCATCGGTGGTCGGCCCAACCCTGCACAGCAGGGTCCAAAATATTATTCTGGTTTCCACTTTTCAATGGGCTGGACCCCGAGAGCTCAGCTGCGTAATATTTGTCTTTCTATCAGCCGCAGCCTAGAATCCCAGTCAAAATAATATTTTATCGGTGGTCAGCTCAACCCTGCACGGTGGGGTCCAGAATATTTTACTCATAGCCACATGTATGGGTGGGTATACACACCTAGCTGCTCCTTAGGTGCTGCGGTGGGAAGCTTAATCCTGAGCAGTGCACACGAAAATATTTTAGGAAGTATTATTATCCGCCCAAACTCCAGGACTCGGCCCAGACTCCGGCGGAATTCGGGGGACCCTAAACTTTAGGGATTAATCATATGTAGGGGACCTAGACTTTAGGGCATTGTTGACTGCAGGCACTGCACCTTGTTCCACTGCTCCGACATTGTTCCTGAGGATACTCACACCGTCCCTTATGGGCACACCCTTGGCCGTGGGCACTGGGACGGTGTGAATGGGCGAGACGAGGGCCATTTGTGGGACTGGCGGCAGCGGGAGATTGTGCCTGAGGAGACGGAGCTGTGGTCTTCTGGGGCGGATCCTTTGCCCAAGCTGACTTCTGCGGACGCTGGGTCGGGAATTTGGCTGTTGTGGATTTGCTCATTCTGGACGCGCAGATGAAAAGTAGAGTGCTGAGTAGGGTGATGCTCCCTCGTATGACGGTTCTCAATAGAGATGAGCTGGAGAAAACTTGAAGATGGGAAAGCCTCGTGCTTGCCTCGTGCAGGGAATCTTCAAGCATCACACATTGTTTGGTAAAGCAACCGTGCACGCGCGTCGGACTTGAATGAAAATTCCGCGCTCGTCCATCTCTACATGTCCTAAGGGGCAGCCGTCCTTAAAATTTCGTACACAGTGTCGGAAAAGTGCGGTAAGACCCTCCGGACCCTACCTATCCTATTAGCCGAGCACAGCCACATCCAAATTGGGAATTTTCCGCCCCTAATGCTTTATTAACGCTTAATTCCTCGCTGTATGCAAGCTACGGGTAGATCTCTCACATGGAATCAGCTCATATGGAATATCCAGCCAAAAACCATGATATGGAATAGCCATTGAGGGTATCCCAAATGCAGTTTACCACTGTAAATTTGAACTCATATGGAATCACTCTGGGGCTGAATTTGGCTGGTGTCCCAACTTTATTCCATACAAGCGCTCGCCGGCGCTTCGCGCCGGCTCCCACTTTATAAATAAGCGATGCCTGTCAGCTGACGGCAGACATGTGAGAGAGGTTTACAAATGGAGATACGGCTTCAGACAGGCTTAATCTTATAAAGAGAGTGATGAGAGATTTGACTGTATGAGAGATGAATAATTGTTTGGAGGCTCAAGGCAACATAACTATACTACAAGTAAGCCTAATCACCTTTACTTTACGCCTTTTGCGAGTGCTCCCTCCCGCATTTTCATGACAAGCATCATCGCAGAACCATCAATACCGTTTCGACACCGAGCTCCCTCGTAAAATAGTCCATTAAACATGCCATGAATAACATCCTCCCAAGCATCCTGGCCAGGCCCGACGAGCGCAACCGGATCAGCGGCGAAGGAAGCGAGGAGGCCGGATGCCGAAGGAATACTGGAGAGCAGCGTTGAAATCACCACTCGCAGATGGTGCAGGAGAATACCGTGCGGATCCAAGTCCATTTGTGGAAGGACAATGTCCGAGTCCATTCCCGAGTCGTCGGCATCCGCATCAATGATACCAGTAGTAGACACTGCAAGAGATGAGGGCCTGGCCACGGCAGATGAAGGCCCCGCTATAGCGGAGGAAGATTGGCCGGGTCGGGCGGGAGGCAAAGGTCGGGCAGGTCTGGCACCGAAAAACTAGTTATTTGTCTGATTTTTCCAGCCTCTGCAGCAACCTTCACGGCAAGGGGCTTCGAAGATAAGGAATTTCCTTATTGCTGAACCTTTAGGTTTGGCTATCAGGAGTAGATGGATTTCGGCCAGTTTTGCTACATGCACAAACAACAATTGGTCATTGAATATTAGTCAAGTCCATAAGAGGCATTTTTGGCAACAGGTGGATTATTTTATGTACCAAAGATATATACAGTCTGAAACACCGCTGCCTTCCGGCATTAGGGGAAGTCAGAGTGGCCGATTCACAGTCGATTCAGGCTCGATTCAGAGTTCGATTCTGATCCGGTTAGGAGAGCAGCATCGGCTGAGAATCGATGTCACGAGAATCGAAGTTGAATCGCTGTTCCTCCTCCGGAGGAGGAACACGCACAGAATCGACCCAGAATCGATCCGAGAATCGATCTTTTGAATCTCGTGTCACATCTGATCTCTTGATGGAGGAGAATCGACATGGAATTGACATGGTGAATCGAAGGCAGAATCGGGGCGGTCAAAGCTGGAGGCGATTCTCGACCGATTCTTGACTCAGAATCGGACCTGAATCAAAGTCTGAATCGAGCCAGAATCGGCAGAGAATCGTTCACTCTGACTTCCCCTATTGTATTTCACCGCTGCACTGAGACCCTGAGAGTTAACTTGTGAGATCTTGAACAAGACAGAACATCGCGGCCAAGACTTGAGTGCAAGCCGATCTGGCATATTGACAGATCTGTGATACGCCGGTTTCCATGGTGCGTGAGGCACATTCTGCTACAGGTAAATTGCTTTGCCAGAATTCCAAGTTAGATAATTAATGAAACACTGCTGCCTTTTGGCATTGTATGCACCGCCGTGCTGAGCATTAATTTCTGAGGTTTTGAACGACAGACACGGACCATCGCGCCGAGTGAGCAGATCGATAACGGATCCGCGATCTGTTTCCTTGGTGCGTGATTCGGACACACCTGGCACGCAATGGCCAATGGGGCTGTTTCCACATGGGACAGACAAGCGCCGAGGCACTATTTAGCCCAATGGGTATGAATTTGCAGAATGGGTCAGAATTTCGCATTTTTCTGCTTCGTCCCTTCATCTTTTCCCCCGATTCTTTCGGCATTGTTGCATGCACTGGTATTCAACAACTATCTAAAATATCTAAGGGATAAAATAAGAACAAGGCGTTGAGAAACTCTTGCCGGTCCATCAAACTGAGTGATGTTTCGGAAGCCGTGTGTCTTCTGGCCTCCCCGCTCACCAAAACACTCTGAGTAAATTTGAGGGGTATTCTATACGATGTGAAATACTTTCTGTTCCGTCATAATCTCTTACCGGAACATGGTCGTGGTGCGTTGGAAGAAAAAGCGGCAGGTGTCACAAGAAAGTTTGATGTCACGCTTTCAACGGCTTCCCTCCAATGCACCACTACTATGTTCCCGCAACGAAATATGAAGAGGCAGAAATTGTTTTAAATAGTAAAGGAGACCCCTCAAAAGTTTCCGCAGCTCCGGCATGGCAGGGGCCAGTAAATACAAGACTTCTGCAAGATGACTGACTTTGATCGTCTGGTAAGTTTTTCTCAAGACTTTCCTCAAGCTGTATCCCTTAGATATTTCAAATAGTTGTAGAGTATCAGTACAAGTAATAATGCCGGAAGAGACTGGGGGCAAGGACCAAATGATGAAAGAGAAAAGTCCGAAATTCTGACCCATTGTGCAAATTCACCATTGGGCTAAACACCTGCTAATACCAAATAACCCCTCTAATTAGAGAAGACATGTAGGGGACATGTTGTCACGCTTTGATACCAATCTCCACGTGACAACGCCGAACCTAAGCGCTGAGACATAAACGCCAAAGGACATGTGACACCGGTGATACGATGGTACTCGGGGTGCGGTGGAACGATAACTATGAAGCCGAGATAAAGGTCTAAACCAATATAACCAACTAAACAATCAATCAAACAACAACTCCTCCTCCTTATGAGTAATGATAATCGCGGGTGTTCGGGGGTAAAGACCAAGTATTAGGTCAATAGATCGCTTACTGTTCAGAGAACAGAGGAGTGGGATAGACAAGGGTTGTGAAACCAAAGTCGAGCAATACGCGCTATGTTCGAGACTTTGTACAAGCGGTGGGTTCGTGGGTTTTTAAGGCAATAACGGCCAGTAGCCGGCGAGTTTATGTCAATTAAGACGGGTTTGTTGGATTTCTCCAGGTTTTGGGACACGATACACTCCTGCAGGACCGCAGTATATAACACAACACAGAACACAAATCACAGAACACAAAACACACACAATACGACCCGCAGTGCTGGACAGAGTCCACACAATTCACAATTCAGTCACACAGTCAATCACAGATACAATCCAATCCAATCCAATCGTTTGCCAAAGGTACAGTACTCGGTTCGAGGTAACGGTCACTTGGGTCTTAGAGCTAAACGACAACTCCGAGCCACAACGCCGTTGCGTGTGTGAACAAGGTAAACCGAGTGATGTCATTGCACCGTTGTGCGCGAAACCCCAAGGCAGTCTGCTCCAGAACCTCTCTAAACTACGTGCTTTTATACAACTGGGATCTCGACTTTACAACACATCTATTACTACACCTCAGAAAGCACTCCGTCCCGGCGTGGAGCCGCGGGACGATCTTAAGGAATTCCCTGACTCCTATTGGCCACGCGCCGGCTCTATGAGTCAGAGCTCTCCTTGGTACTCGATCGGTTTGAGAGTTATTGGTTAATCGAACGGAAGCTCCCGAGCTGGCGTCTTCTTCGTCTAGTGCTCGTCCCGAGCGTCAGTCTTCATCGTCTATGATATGGCTACCCGTGGATACCTTCCCCGTGTCCGTAGCTAGTCTGGTTGTTGTGATAGACCAAAGTTCCACTTTTCTCGGTAAGTGCCGGTGCCATCGCGATTTGATGTTTAACCGGCACAGCTATTCTGATGCGTAGGCACGCTCGGCCGTCGGCAACTCACTTTGTCTGTGTCTATTTACAGAAGTCTCGCCCCATCCAAGGGTCTGGACCCATCATGTGACTTGTCGCGCTGTTCTCGATAAGAGACACAATGGTAAACAATCTCGAAGTCGGCCGCTTTGGAAGGCCCCAGTCGCCTGCATGCGATGTCATGTATTCCTTCCCATCTCCTTGATACTAGTCTAGCACTCAGCTCATCCGTACGCACACGGGTACTGATATAAGGTAGTTAGTCCTGTTCTCGGTAAGTCGTACTTTGGCCCCAAGTCGAGGTACCGCCATAGGATCATGCCAATAGAGAACCTAAGCTATGTGACTGTTAAGCTACTCGTTCGGAGCTCCCGATAGCCTCTTATAGAATAGAGAGAGCGTGCTTTATAAGTATAAAGACGCGAAATGCGAAAATACACCTGTGGTTTGTACACGGCTTATCACCGGAACGGAACGATGATGTCAGGGATATGTATAGATGAAACGCCCGGGGATAATAGGACATGTTGCTACGGGACGTTCGACAAAAGGTTTTCCTAACTTATGACAGGTGTAGCCCCACACACGACTATGGGCTATTGTACAGTATAAATATATCGTAGTTCACACGGTTCATAGAACAGTATTTAAGCAGTGTAGTTATTGCCTGTATTCTTTAGTCTTTTATTCAATCATCTTTTCGAGACAACCACTCGCACTCCCCAATCCGCTCTCTTGTAGAGTTGGACGCAAAGTCTTGACTGTGACACATGTCCTCTCTAATTAGAGGCAAACTGGTTGTAATTGCCACCTTGGTTAAACCTTCGTTAGCCTCGCCATAGTAGTAGACAAAGGGTGGATGAAAAATTAAATCCCCTCCTCTAACACCACCAAAATGGCGGGTGCGGACATGTCCCCCGTCCCCACCCATATTGGGTGGACGTCGGGGATGAGGGCAGGCAAAGGGCGGGGAGGGCACATGTTACCTTTGGAACCTCAGTCATATAGAGGACATATGAGTAAAAGTGACTTAAACACTATGTCCCCAGGTTCACCACGTGCACTGTGAGTGTAAAGCGTGGACATTTAACGTACTTTGAGAGTTTGATATATATCATCACGTGCTGCCGCTGCCTCCTTGACAGTAAGGTGGACATGAGTAGAAGGGACTTAAACACTATGTCTCCCCTTCTATTATAGACAGTGCAGTGGTTTGGGGTAGACATATGATAGAACATTACATAATCATATGTTATCAAAGATGGGGATCTAGACATACTCTCAGTATAACATCAACTAGTTTAAGATACAAAACAGTGTTGGTTGTTTCTCCAGATTGCCTATATAGGTATGTATTCAATCAGAATTAATATTTGCCTCTGATCTAAACTGAACTGACCTCCATTATTACTCCAGATAGTTAGGAGTATATCTAGGAGGGAATTATTTCCATTTTAGCACCCAATATGCTTGCAGAACATGGATGAGGAAGCAGATCAATATAATCAGCTATTGTTTGGCTCTATTTGTACCACTACTCCTGGCACCCTAATATAGTAATTTTGGATAGATCTGTTGTGGTTGCCTCCACTGAGCATGCTATAGGTAATAAAATGATGCAATAGTATTCATATTTCGTTAATACATCCTATAGACACATATAGCATTCACTACATACTATCTTTGGTGTCTAAAGCGGGACGCACGACGATCCGACCATGGCTTTACCCGCTTGCGCTTGCGCTCCTCTGCAACGTGGCGGTTCTAGCGCTAGCCTCGGCACCGAAGGCGAGCATCCCACAGGTGGCGTAGAGAGCGCGACGGTTGTGGGCGGGGTTTCGATGCAGGACGTCATTCCCATCGAGCATGAGAAGAATAGGTGGGAGGCCGCGATGCTGTGATGTGGTAGAGTGCACACGAAGCAGGGCTAGCCAAACACAAGGTGCGGCGGAACACACGGGTCGGAGGAGGCACTACTGATGGTATGATCATCTGCCCGAGATGCCCGAGGTGGAATGTACGGGCTAGGGCAGGGAGGCGGTCGTGCTCGTGGCTTGGAGCTAATGTTGCCGCGACTTGGACTTGGCTGTTCTTAAGTCGACTTAGCTGACACGACTTGAGTCAAATTAAGTCGAGTTGGAACTGAGACTTGACTTGACTTGCAAGTCAGTGCAAGTTGACTCGGAGTCACTTGAGTAGACTTAAGTCGGGTCTCAGAACTGAGAATCTCCTAGAACCTCGTACTAGCTCTACAGCCAATCTATAGCAGCGGAATGTGCCGCATTTGCAACGCATGATTCCCAAATGCGCTCAAACACGGTGAGAAGTGCTGCTTGTACGGATTTTATGACACTGAAACAGGTGGATGTGGGCATTTAGGTAGGTATAGGAGGTGGATAACGTGCCTAGGTACTTAAAAGTATCCAATTTTGACGGGACAGTGGTTAATCGATGCATAGGGAGGGAATTCACAAGAAGCCCACATGCACGCAAACACGGTGCAAAGCCCCGCTCGTACAGATTTTAGGACACTCAAAGAGGCAGATTTGGGCATGTAGATATGCATAGGAGATAGATAGCATACCTGGGTACTCAAAAGTATTCAATCCTGATGGGACAGTGGCTGGTTGGTGCGTGAGGAGGGAATTCGCAAGATGCCGAAATCCACGCAAACACGGTGCAAAGCCCCGCTTGTACAGATTTTAGGACACTGAAAGAGGCCGATATGGGCATGTAGGTAGGTTTAAGAGGTAGATAACATGCCTAGGTACTCAGAAGTATCCACTTTTGATGGGACAGTGGTAGGTTGGTGCTTGGGAAGGGAATTCACATAATGTCCAAATCTGCACAAACATGCCCACTCATGCGGATTTTAGTACAAAAATGTGGGGCTGGGATGGATACAGGGTATGGCTACCATGTAAATAGTCAAAGGTGTGCACCCTTGATGGGCAAGGTATCGGTTCAAGTTCCAGCACATTTGAAATTGTCCAAGGCTAGACTCGGAGTGGCACAACCTCGACCATCCTGAGTTTTGATTGCAGTTCGCACACATGCACAACAGTCCAATTTTCTCTTATTATTGCAGGTCTCACATGAAGGTTGATATTTTCTCTGATTTGTAGAAGGTATCAGTTCAAGTTCCGGCAGGTTTGAAACTGCCCAAGGCTAGACTCAGAGTGGCACAATCCTAACAATCCTGGCATGTTTCCAGAAGATGTCAATGCTGGGAATCTGATTTGACGTGGTCTAACCCAGTAGAAAAATGGTAAACCTCAGAAACAAGGGCAAGGAATCATATAACATGTACCCAAGTGTCTACCATCTTTTCCTGCCACCTGTGAAGCAAGAAATAGCAGCTGGTGAAAGAATCAACAAGAAGCGTGGGAATGTCACCTTGTGATGGCTCACGTGAAAGTTGACTTCTGTTCTGCTTTCATTTTCGACACTTCCTCTAACACCTACTAGCACACCCAAATCCCAAGTGTCTAACGTTTTGGCGCATCAAGCCAGGAAGGCTCTGATGAATGACTACAAAAACAGCGGGTTTTTGAAACCACTGAAGGCTCAACTCAGAGTGTGGCAATAAAACTTAAACAAGGGGAGGGAAAATTCAGGGCTTTCAGTTTGAGTTTTAGGGGATTTCAGTTATTGAGCTTTGAACCGACAAATTCATAATCTAGACTGTCTGCTGAATATTTTAAATTAGCAATGGTGGTTTCATGTGCTGCTCTCTTCATCTTACGCTTTGTGAAGAAGAGTTGTTCCGAGCTCAAAATCTGTGTGCCCGATCAGGCCGTGAACGCGTGAACATCGAAATAAAATGATCTAAGCTAAAGATTGAGTTTGAAGCTAAGCTAATATTTTTCCCACATTCCCAGTGAAAAACTGAGCAAGATTCATACCAGGGTCATGGCAATTGGTCGAGCGGCTGAGGAGCTACAGAAAAAGGTGACCGGATTGCAATCAATTCATGACGGGAAGTCATAAGAAATGGCAGAAAGTCATAAGAAATGGCAGGATCTTTGATCCGTGGTGACGGGAATATCACATGTTCATGACGGAAATAGATGTAAGCGCTGACCAGATACCCAATCAACCTTGGCTGGGGGGTTATCTTCTGTATACCTAAAGCAGTAAAAATATTGACTTGAACTGTTGTTTTTTGGGACACAATACATAAAAAACCCCGACATAATTGACAAAGAAATTGTATGTATGCACTTATTATCGAGGGCAAGAATGTTTTCAAAAGGTTGACCGGACTGTCAAAAAGCCGTAGTGTTATTGGCATAGTTATGGGTCGAAATGCCAACTGACTGTGAATCCATGCCAGAGAGGAGAATGACGAGTACAGTCATTCCATGGTCCTTGCAAGAGCTTTTTAAATCTCCGCTTTTTAGCATGAATATCGAGGCTCTCGTAGAAGACTAAATATGTAGGGTAGGTGTACGTCATCGTAGACCATGGCCCTGCAAAAAAATCCAGAAAAATCCGAAGGTTTTTGGCCACCTGAGGCCAATTGGCGCGATGCAGCGCTTTCCACCATCACCGGTCCTTGCAAATCTGCAAATAAGGTATGAAAACTATGAGGTGAGTCAAAATTTGAGTCAGTTACTCAATCATATGGCCCTTCGGACCCCTCATATGTCTTCACATGAATCATAACTGGTCACATCCCCCTTCTTTCCTCGGATTCAGGTTTTCTCCTGACAGCCTGTAGGGTGAAATTCGATAGAAAACCGTGGATTTGACTTGATTCCATTTATTATTAAACCTAATAGGACTCAATAAGAGTCATTTCATTCAACTTCCGGTGGTGGGAACTCTGTTTGCACTTGTTTACACTCACGCAAACGCGGTTCGAGACCTAATTGCCTGATTTCACTACCTTATGGTAACCAGGGCCGCTCAGACTTTTTGAGTGGGAGTCATAAAATGTTAGAGAAGAGCCTCCTCATTTTATCTGATCAAAAAGTACATTATTCATGGCCCATAGCTCCATAAAATGTAATTTTCGCTCATGATCCATTTATAGTTTGATCGGTTTTGACTTTTTGATGGCAGTGAAAATCCTATGAAGGAGAATGGACGTAGAAGAGGACATATCGCCAAAAAGACCTTGTGTAAATTTTTTAAATTGGCAGAGAAAATAATGATTTGCAAGGACCAATGATCTTGCAAGGACCGTGGAATGACTGTAGTTGAATTTGTATCTTGCCACAGTTTGACTGCTATTTAACGTCCAGATTCGTGTACCAAGTGCCATTCACCCTTGTGAATTAATATTGGTGTGACTCAACTGACTTGAGTCAACTCAAGTTACTTCAAGTGACTTGAGCTGACCAAGTCAAGTCAAGTCAAGTCAAAAGTTGCCACAAGTCGACTTCCGACTTAGCGAGTCGCGGCAACACTACTTGGAGCGAAAATTGAGCGAAGACACAGCATGGAGCGGTCTAGGCCCGCTGATCCGAGATGACCGGGAATTGCCGCAGGTTACAGCCCTCTACAGGCCCGACCGCAACGGCTTGGCAACGACCAAGCTAGCGTCCGACAGCTCAGTCCACATGTCGCTCCCATGTCGCTCAGCGCTCAGTGCTCAACACGCGTGAAGCGTCGCGCACCAGCTTCAACAAGCGGATTATTCAACCAAGTACGAGCTCCATGTGTGGAAGCCTATGTCTGTGCTTCAGCCGGTAATCTCTCACTGCACGCGGGAGCGCGCACTCGTGGGGAGGAAGTGTTACGGCCCCGTCTCAACTCGACAGCCCACTGCGCTCCGCTCCCGGGTCAAATTCTCCGTCGTTTCAAGGCCCCGCAGACGACCTAAACCAAACCCAGCCCAATCCGCGACTATTTCCCTGCAACCTGCCTCTCTCTTTGCTCGCATAGTCTAGATATCTTGCTTGCCCGTCAGGACCCCCGTTGAGAAAGGGCAGGTCTCGGTCCAGGCATGCTCATTTATTGGATGCCGCATATGAGCCAGTGAGGAGAGAGGATCGCTAGGGACGCAGCTTCAGATGGATCATCGACCGTTCTGCGGCGATCTCGAAGCATGCCTCCAGTGGATTATTCCAAGCCCAATTTTTGGGAGGCGGCCGCAGGGGACTCGATGTGAGTTCTCGTGTCGTGTCGATTCTCTTGGACCCATATTGATAATCTGGGCTCACAACGTAGCCAGGTCAGCCAGCTGATAGGCTCATCCATGCGGCGGCTCACCAACAGCTTGCAGTTACGTCCCAGCCACATCCTCTGGGTCCAGCCCGCATGCGCTCCTATACTGACCCACCCATCTCTACAACGCGGCAGATGTAAAATCTTTTTGTGACTGAAGCGGCATTTTGCCGCGTGGGGATCCCGAGTGCTTTCTTGCAACGCATGGCTTTCGGCACGAAGAGCTGAGCCGGTCCGAGAAGCAGAAGGTGCAGGCGGTGAAGGGGTCTGTGCAGGTAGGTAGGGAGGCGGCAAGGGGAAGCAGGGAATTGGACCGGTTGAGTTACGGATGGGTATGGAGCTTTTATAATAATAAATCAGTGAACTATGCACATAATATAAGGAATATATTGGCCCAGGGATAATTCAGCCAGGCGGGCACTAGGTGTTTAAGGAGGTAGGGCGGAGTGGGAAGTAGCTGATCAAACATAATACACTCGATGCGAGAATTAAAATAAACTGCACAGCCATGACAATCTTCCAGGTCCGGGACGGTTCGAGGAGCTCTGCGTCGTGGAGGCGAGAACAAGTTCTCTCAAGGAACGAGAAATGCTCGCCTAAAATTAAATTGAGCTTACAGACGAGATCATGAATAACGGGGAGGGCATACCAGATTCCCCGCCAACTTCATTGCTCGGGAGTCCGTCGGAGCTCTCATCTCCACTACAGCTTTCGGTCTCTTGGACTATGCAACATCAGAGCAGAAGGTACGGCGGCACGAGTTTCAACAGCTCACATGCTTCCAACTCAAACGCAACCTGGACGAGATCATATTTCAGCTCCTGGGCGACGTCTTGGCTGTACGGGTCATAGCCTTTGGCTTGCTGGAATTGGTGGATGCCAATATAGACAGTTTCGTGCCAAAAGTTTCCCAAAACCTCCATTTTCAACTCGAGACCGGGGAATCCGAGCTCTTCCGCCTCCTCCGTGCTCAGTCGTTCGGCTCCCAAGGGGTTGAGGGACCAGTATGCCGGGCACTCTAGATGTTGGAAGTGTGAAGGGATGTCGGTTTGAAGATCACGTAAAGGACATAGAAATAGATATCCTGTGGGGATGCTGCCAGTGTCGGACAGTGTTAGCCGATACGCGATCTCATTCACCCAAACTGGCGGAGCTGGTTAGCGGGATTGGGATAGTTGATATACTGTGAGCCTACCATAATCATCGTAGTTGGAGGTTATCCCGAGGCGATTGAAGAGGTAATTGGCCTGCGCCAGCCAGCTCTTTCGGGATAAAGAATCACTATCAATGCTGCGGACAATGGTGTGTCCACCCTCAAGCTTTGAGGAGCTCATACTTCCGATTTAGATATTAGCAGAGCATAATAAATACAGGGAAAGTCGACACACCGAGTCCAGCCATCCTCCATAACCGATAGTTCTCCATTGTACCGCACCCACCACCGAGAATCCTGCAACATATTATCCGGGGTGCCTGCAATGGTCGTCAAATGTTCAATTCCAGTGCCCGCTGTGTATGAAATGATTCCCCCTAGTAGCACTGATGCATCTGACGAAATCGGGAGCGTTTGATAGTGCCCTAAATGACGGTTTCAAATCTCGTGATACACGTCCAACGGCGTGGACTCTATAATCTGCGTGTCCTCGGGGGGTTCTGAAGTCAATGAGGCGACTGAGTGTGGTACACTGAATCCCACAGTGTATATGATAAGGGGATCAAATTCGGGCTGCGTTAGATCAGCGCAGAGACGACCGGTAGAGCAGCGTATCCACATCATATACTCCCAGAAAGGCTTAAGATAGCAAGGAGCTACATAGAAATCGCAGAGAGAAGCGACCCACCGGGGATCTTCCAAAAATAGAAACCATATATTGCCCGACATCGTACAAACGAGTTGGCGTGCTTGGTTGGGTCTGATTCGATAGAGATTCTTACCTCAAATTCAGTATCATGAATGAATATTTATTCATGCTGGATATCGAGGGTACATCAATTCGATTCGAGACACGACGCCAGTGGTATCCTGAAGTGATTGGAGTCGTCGTCGAGCGGCGGCTGGCCACCAAGACCTCACATTGTCCGGGATCTCATCATCAGCATTCCCGGGCAGCTGCGGTGCTGTTCCTCGAACTTCGAGCGCGGATCTACCGTCCTGAGTCCACGGCCAGCGCGATCCTCAACGACTGCGTACTCTTCGTACCGTTCTGGATTGAACGCGTCCCGCAAGACGTACACGGTCATCCCAGCACGAAGTCGCGGGCACGACGACGACGCGACCCCGACCGCGTTAACTGCCAAGATATGAAATCGAGCTCGAGCTCGAACTGCCACGGTGCGCGCGCGCGCTTCCGGGAACGAAATGCACGAATGCGGCGTCCACCGGCGCGGCGGCGATGGCGACTGCGGGGACGGTGCGGGTGCGCGATGCGTTTCTGGGGAGAGGGCGGAGGGCGCGGCGCTGCGAGCGGACACAGCATGTATGCAAAGGGGAGGGAAAGGGAAGGAGAATGGGGCGCACCTCCATACGACGATGGCTTCACCCCGCTCACTCTTGTGTTCCCGCTCTACGACGCGGCGGTGCTGGCGCTAGTCTACACCGGACGGCGACCGTCCGTTGATGTCGCGCACGTTAATTGAACGCCGAACTGAACGCGCTGAACCTGAACGCCACGCTCAGGTTCGGCGTTCAGGGAAAAGGGCCCTGAACCTGAACCGAGCCGAACCTTGCCAGCACTAGTCGCTCCTATGTCGCTCAGCACTCAGCGCTCAACACGCGACGCATCGCGCACCAGCTTCAACAAGCAGATTATTCAAGTGTGTACGAGCTCCATGATGGAGGTGCGTCTCGTATCTTTCAAGCTCAGCCAGGTATTTGGGATCAGTGAGACACAGAGCCAGGTGTCCGTCCACGTTCCAAGCTATGATAGTTATCGGACGACCATGGAATTCAAAGGAGTGGTGTCAATGTCATTCTGCGTCTCGGGCACATCAGAAGATACAGTAGAATTACGGCTACCCCGGGTATTGAATGTAGTAGCGTTATTTGGGGAGTCCGTAGGATTAGTGAGGGGGGTAGAAGAGGGAGTGTGGTCGTTCGTATCAGACGAAGAGAAGTGTCCGTGCGCGTGGGAGGTGTTATCACTGACCCAACCCGTCAATTGCTCAACGACGCACTCGTGTATCGGTACTGTGTCCCGGGGCACCAGTTATTCCACGCTGTCGCGAACGCCTCCGCGTTCTCGCGGGCTGTCTGGTAGTTCCCGCCGACGAAGCGTGCAATCACGTATCCGTCATTGTCGGGTCTACTGACCCAGACCGGGTGCGGCGCGGGGCCGAAGTTGTCGCGCTCGATGCGATGACAGAACTTAACCATTGTGTCGTGCGAACGATGCCCCCACACCACCGCGCCGACGACAACGTTGACTTGCTGCTCCTCGGCCTGGAACGGCGGCGGCAGCATATCCTCGTCCGCATCAGCCACGTCAGGCGACTCACGCCCCTTCCCCTTGCCCTTCCCCCCTCGACCACGACCTCGACCGCCATCTCCGCCTCTGGTGTAACCCCCGCGTGCCCCCCCTCTCTGGTCGTTGCGATTTCTCGCAGGCTGGGAGCCCCGACTTATGCCGTGCGGCAAGTTGGGTGGAACAGAAGATGACTGTGCGTGAGCTGGGGCGCCCGATGACGCCGCCGTCCTAAGAGCCGAGGACGATGAGGGAACGGCACGTGCCGACGAGGAGGAGGCTGCAGGCCGGGACGACGATGACGAAGCAGCGGGAGCATGACGAGCGAACGAGGATGGTGCAGCAGAGAAGGGAGGCTCGCCGCGACTGTTGCGAGCGGTGGGCGGGTGGAAGATGTGCTGCTCAAGCTGTATAGTACTCGCGCGGGGGTGCGCGGCTCCAGGTGTGTTATTGTCGGAGTCGCTGCTGTCACCGTCATGTTGATTCAGGCGCTGACGCTTAGCAGAACTAGGCGCGGGGGAGCTACGGTCTTTGCGTTTGTGGCTGGGCCTCTGCACAGGCAACCCAGCGGACTCGCTGCCCGTGCCGAAGATGTCCTCGCAGGCGCGGCGAAGGTCCGCCATCTCGCGCTCGACCTGCGCAAGCTTTGCCTCGAGTGTCTTCATCTT
This sequence comes from Mycena vulgaris, assembly GCA_029204335.1. Classification (NCBI taxonomy): domain Eukaryota; kingdom Fungi; phylum Basidiomycota; class Agaricomycetes; order Agaricales; family Mycenaceae; genus Mycena; species Mycena vulgaris. The sequence continues at coordinate 214,266 of JARGYA010000220.1, forward strand.
CGCGGCAGCCGCCTTCACTGACGACGTACAGTCATTGACCCGCTAGGTGGGTGCAGAATCCTCGCCTAAAATTAAATTGAGCTTATAAGCGAGATTATTGATCATGCAGTGGGCATACCAGATTCCCCGTCAGCTTCGTTGCTCGAGAGTCCGTCATCCTGTTCGGAGTCCTCATCTCCACTACTGCTTTCGGTCTCTTCAACTATGCAACATCAGAACAGAAGGTACGGTGGGCGGCACAAACTTCAACAACTCACATGATTCTAGCTCAGACACGACGTGGATGAGAGGATATCCCAGCTCCCGGGCGACGTCTCGGCTGTACGGGTCATAGCCTTTGGCTTGCTGGAATTGGCGGATCCCATTGTAAACACTCTCATCCCAGGACCATCCGTTGGCCCACATTTCAAACTTGAGACGGGGAAATCCGAGTTCGTCCGCCTCCTCCGTGCTCATGTGTTCGGCTCCCGAGGGGTCGAGGGACCAGTATGCCGCACACGCTGGACGCCAGAAGTGTGATGTGGTTTCTGATTGAAGGTCCTGTAAGGGACATAGACAAAGATATCCTGGGGGGATGCGGCCGGTGTCTGTCAGCGTTACTTGATATCGAATGGCGTGTACATGGACTGGTGGAACTGGTTAGCGGGATTGGGACAGTTGATATGCTGTGAACCTACCATAATCATCGTAATTGGAAGTTATCCCGAGGCGATTGAAGAGGTAATTGGCCTGCGCTAGCCACCCCAGTCGGGTGTAATAATTAGTCCAAATTAGGCGGGTAATGATGGTTCCACCCTCAAGCCCTGAGGAGCTTATACTTCCGATTCGGATATTAGCAGAGCATAATAAATACAGGCAAAGTAGACGCACCGCGTCCAGCCATCCTCCATAACCAATAGTTCTGTATGGTTCCCTGACCACCCAGAATCGTCAAACATTTTATCCAGGATGCCTGCGATCACCGCCGAATCTCCAATTCCAGTGCCCGCTGCGCATGAAATGATTACCCCCAGTTGCACTGATGAAATTGGAAGCTCGCGATAGTGCCCTAGATGAAGGGCGAAAATTCCATGAGACACGTCCAACGGAGTTGACGCTATGATCTGCGAGTCATCGGGCGGTTCTAAACTCGAGGTCAGACCGGATATATAATTCATGCTCCAAGTGAGTAGAAAAAAAGGATCAAATTGGGGCCGCGTTAGTTCAACGCAGAGACGACCGGTGGAGCGGCGTATCCACAACATACACTCCCAGGATTCCTTGATAGCAATGAGCTACATGGAAATCGCCGAGAGAAGCGACCCACCGGGGATTTCCCAAAAACAGAATCCATATATTGCTGAACATCCTACGAAGGAGTTGGTGTGCTTGGTTGGGTCTGATTCGATAGAGATTCCTACCCTAAATTCAGAAGTCTGTGGACATTAGATACTTTAAACGGGCGGGAGCTAGGACAGTGGACATACAAGATGGTTACATAGATAGACGGTCGCGAAATGTGAATCACGGTATTTCTCCTGGATTTGAGTCGCAGGGATTAGCTCTAGGATGCTCGTTATAAACACCCCGTTTTCACAAGCGGCGGCACAGACCATCGTGAAAAACAGCAGCGTGTATACCAGATCGACTCGCTGTCGCATAGAGCTGCACAACATTCGGATGGCTGTAGCCGAGATTCATATTGACAGGTGAAGCAATGGGATGACCGCTCACAGAAGCCATGAATATCGCGAAATATCTTCCCGCCATCCCTATTAAGGAGAATGAGTCCCAAGTCCAATGAAGCCAGAACGGTGACACACCTTTTCGGCGTTCTCCCCCTGATATACGGCGACGGTCATCTTCGACTTGGAGCCGTGAGTCCGCGCGGAGTAAACCCGTCTCATTGAATTTCTTCTGTACAATCGATTTACTATCCCAGACCCGGACAGGCATATTTCGTGGTGGAGATCCAGGTCTTCCATTGGGACCATCCGAAAGTCTGGCTCCGTCGCTAATCAACATCGCTCAGAGCGTAGAATATCACTGCGCACCAGACGGAGCCGTTGGAGCTGTCTGCGTGACATTCGTGATACTCTTGAATTTCCCGCCGGCGACGACGAGGTGGTGCGCCTTCGGGAAAAAGGCGCCCGTATATCTGGAGGAGGAGGGTGAGAATCTCTCTGAAGGGACAACCGCGGGTACATACTGATCATTACGAGGGCCATCCTCGTCTAAGCTCGACTCGGAGAGGAATTCGGCTTCCACGGGGGGCCCGTCGTCCATGGATTGTGAAGGTAGGAGAGAGAGAGGCGTTAAGCGCCCATTGCTGTGCCGTGTTCTAAATTCGCCTCAGAGCTGTCAGATGGCGGTGTTTAGCTGTGTTCTCGTGACGCCCAGGGTGGGAAAAACTTATACAGCAGTTGATATAGCCGGATGCAGCGATGTTGAGGCGATGAGATGGCACAGTGAGGCGGAGTCGGCTGCGGGATGGATTTTGAGAATGATTCCGGAGTTGGTAACGCAGTCCGAACTGTATACAAGATATAGCGAGGAAGCCAGAACAGGCAAACAACGGGCTGGAAACAGTGGCGGAGCTGAGGATCGGGATAGGAGTTCGGTACGTGTAGATTGGAGCAAAGTGTTCAGGCCGTGGATGCCTTGAAGTTTAAGGCAAGGACTCCGATTCACGTCGTCAAGGTTGGGTACCGAGCTCTGTGAGATGGTTCTGGTGCAAGCGAGGGAGGAGATCGAACATCTTTGACCGCTTGCGAATATGCTGCCTTGTGTGAACATCAATATCCTACAAAAGAAAATCAGCATCGGAGACCAGAGAAAAGGCGGCGAGAAGAAGAAAAAGATACCGTAGACTGGATCCGGACGCCCGGAATCGATGTCATGTTTCCGGCTTCTGGGGCAGTCTGGTTCCAAGTTTGCCTGGAACGTAAAGAAGGTGTGTTCAGCACCAGGTCCGATTCCCCGGGTACTGCGGGCCTCGTTATCCTAAACAAATATTTGTGAGCTGTCGTCGCTTAAGAGCACTTTCGCCGATCTATTCGGACGCCGGGACTCGAACCCGGGTGGCCGTGCTCAGTCTAGTTGGATTACCTTCGACGTGAAGCGGGGGCGTTCCGTGCAACGCGTCCGGATAATTGGGCTTGATATCAACCTCGCTATACTGCAAACAAATCACGTCCGCGGTTGATTTTGAGATCAGAGGAACCACACCGGAAACGCAGCAAGACAAAGGCATACGCATTGACCGGATTCGAACGCCGGGAGTCGGTCTCACGCCGTACCTGCAGAACATTCATAAAGTCTGGACGCGGGTGCACCGTGCATCACGTCCGGATTATCTGTAATGCTCGGTACCCGACTATCCGAGGGAGAACGCAGACCGCCGGATAAACTCGTAAATCCAGAACAAAGGACGGAAAGCCTCCGGCGACATCACGGTCTGCGTTTGGCGAGCTGCGAGCCGGGGATAGGGGCCGGTCTGGTCTACACTGGTGTGGGGCGATTCTAAGCGGGATTCTGCGTCATTTTCGGGAACTGTCGGGGCGATGGGACGCATCAACCCCGGTGAGTCGTGATTCACACCAGAAAGAGCCCGCGCCGTGTCGCCCAGCCAGTGATTCACAGACAGATAATGCAGCCCAGTCGATAGAATTAGATCTTGACATGGTTAGGATCTAGAGCGGGTCCTTTTGAGAGACGTGGTGGACGTGGTTATGAGGGAGAAGGAAGGCTGCCATGGTGAACTGGACTGATGGGAACTGATGGGAACCGATGCCATCAAGGTTGAACATTTTGGTTCGAAAATGGCCGCTGGGCGCTAACGAGATCGAGTCCCGGTGCATTCTTTATATACATGCGCTTGCCCGCAATTTTCCACCCCACCTTTCACGAATAGAAATTCCCGGGTCGCGCGACAACCATGCGTTCAATGATCAGAAGTGGCATCAGCGAACGTGCAGCGGATGTTCTGGTTCCATGACGTCGTGGGAATGACTTGCGAATGACGCGTGTTGGCTTCCTTGTTGATTCTTCATATTTAGCTCATCGCCTCCTTGTCTCCCTCCTCCCATCGTCTTCCATTTTCTCTCCCTCTCCCTCTCCCTCCTCCTCTCCCTCGACGATGTTCACGAAAATCTGGTGCGCCTCACCCCATTCTTCACGCACTCTCTCTCTCTAACCACTGCATATCATTGACCCCCCGCAGCCTCACCCTGGCGCTCGGCGTCTCAGCAGCCCTCTCTCTCTCCGTGAACGCACCCAGCTCCGTCACATCGGGTGGGCAGACGACAATTACGTGGAACAGCACCTCTTCCGACCCGTGCGCTTGCCTCTTCCCCGCCTCGTGCCCGGCTAAGCTCTGACCCCCGCGCAGCACTTTCTCCATCGAGCTCGTCCACCCCTCTTTTGTGCGTCTCTCCTCCGTTTACCGCATGCCCGTACTCGCACTCACCAGCAGTTTCATTCGTGGCCCGCAGAACAACGCCTTCGCGATCGCCAATAGCGTCGACCCCACCACCAACACCCTCACGCTGACCATCCCCGCCGTCCCCGCCGAGGACGGCTACACCCTCCAGTTCGTCAACGTGAGCGACATTAACCAGGTCTACGCCACCAGCGGGTCGTTCGCCATCGGCGCTGAGACCAGCTCCACCGCGAGCTCGAGTGCGAGCGCCACCGGCGGTGCAGGCGGTACGGGGAGTGCGAACGGGACGGCGTCCGCGACGGGCGGTGCGTCGGGGAGCGGAACCGGGAGTGTTAAGCCAACGTCGTGCGTCCCTTTCCCCATTGTCATGGATGCACCTTGACGCCTATCTGTATCGCAGCACCGCGCCCTCCTCCGCCTCTGGCTCCTCCGGCTCCACCTCCGCCTCGGGATCCGCTCCCTCCTCCTCGGGCACTGGCGCCCCCAACAGCGCGACGCGCACCGCCACTCTCCCTGCCGCCGCTGCAGCGATCGTGGCGCTCGTCGGCGTTGCGTTCGTGCTCTAATCATTACGTATCTGATCGATTCACCGCTCCCGCTCCTGCTGTTCTTGCTTGTTTTGCCATTCGCTTGTATGCGCCGCTGTTTTATCGGGACTTGTGCTGTGACTTTTTCACTTTAGGTGCAGATATTTTATTGTATGGACTGTATCTCCGTACTTAGTTGGAATGTCATCGTGTGTCAAGCTATCCGATACGTCACTCACTCAACAACCACGCGCATGGAATGAAATGATGGGCCCCCGTCTGTCCTTGCATCCGTCTGTCGTCTGTGCTGTATGTGATATGATACGATGGATCAAACTGAGTTCGATGACAGACAGATATGTATGTACATAATTATTTGTATTCGCGGGAACGGAACAGTCCATCCCTTTTCTGAATTAACAGGTTCAAATCCACAATCCCAACCATTGCCCATCATCCAACCTCAACAATGTTTCCCGGATGATTCAGAGCCAACTTTGAATCCCACTCGTGCACGCGCACACCAAAAAATGAAGTCCACCGCAACATGGCTCGAGTCTGAGTCGAATCTCGTTGCATACCTTGCTTCAAGCCAAGTTGAGTCGCACAGCCCGCCATCAAAAAGCCACTGCCGAATGGTCAATGGCTCGAGCCCGAATTGAACGAGAGGCTGTGTCATATGACTACAATCCGTGTGCGAACCATTCCGCTCTCGAGCCGTAGAACTCACTCTCTCCTGAACCTTGGACCTTGATTTATTTACAGAAAGTTCTGTGAGCTCACACACGCTACACCCGAACGGAGGTAGACTTGTTCGTATACAGCAGGAGGAGAAGATAGCATTGGGTTCGAGGTACATCGTCGAATAAACACACTCGGGTTTGTTTATAAGGTAGGGGACTGTGTGCCGGCCGGCCGGCCCTCGGCACACTTCGGCCGACTCTTCAGAGCTGCGCCGACATCAACCAAAGTCTGCCGACGGCCCTCGGCATTATGTCCGTAACTGAAGCCGAGCCGCATCGAGAGAAGAGAAAAAGATGGCCAGCTCGAGTCGAGTCAAGCGGAGGGCCTGCATTATGGAGTAAAACAAGAGCTACATGTACAATCCACAGGCGCGGGCCGCTCCGGTCTCGAGCCGTACCATCCCTCTCGAGGACCTTTTGTACGTCGAAGGATTCCGAAGCCTATATGCGCGCTGCCTCCGACCTGAGGCGATTCCTTCATTTTTCATGTCCTCTGGCAGGACAGTGTAAACGTCTAAGTGTACTCGTTCCGTGTTGTAGCGGTGGTCTGGTCGGGCAACGAGGGGAAGAAGGGGCTAATTTCAAGGCAGCTTAACAGGGATGCATGCTACAAAGCCGAGATACGCGAGCGCACAGAGTGATAGAAATAGAATACGCTCAGTGTCAAGATGAGTAGAAACTGCATGCCCGTGATGATTTTCCAGTTCCTGGACGGTTCTAGCTCTCTATTATCGAGGGGTGGAAGTTTTCCCGACCGAGGGATGAATAGAAAACCAACATTTGCGTGGATGAATTCCAGAGTGAGGCATAATTCAGACGGCTCACTTGAACTATCGGCGACTACCTCCCGCAAATATTTGTCGCAAGAGAGATGTTCTTTCTCCTCGGACTCGTCCTCCTCGCTCAGATCTTGAACTGTTCGAGATTAAAATATAAACATTCGGATGCGATGGATAATCTCACCCTGCGCGAATGGACCGTCCCGCTCGGATGTGACCTGAAAAAAGGGATATCGTAACTCGTCCCGCGGGCAGTCGTTGGTAGAGAGCTCTTCGTCCTTCTCGGACTCATCCTCCTCACTCAGGTCTTGAACTGCTTGAGATTGAGACGGAAATATTCAGATGTGATGTATGATCTCACCGTGGGCAAACGAACCATCCAACTCAGAGCTAGAGGAGACCTGGTATAACGGGTATCCTAGCTCGCGGGCCACGTCTTGGCTGTGAGGGTCATAACCTTTCGCTTGCTGGAATTCTCGGAGTCCACTGTAAACAATTTGCTCCCACGACCCTCGAGCCTCCATGGCAAGCTCAAGACGGGGAAACCCTAGTTTCTCCGCCTCCTCCGTGCTCAGGCGGTTGGACCCCGATGGTTCGAGGGACCAATAAGCTCCACACGTGGGAAGCCGGAAGTGTGACGGGATGGAGTATGCCGGGCATTCTGGAGGCCGGACTGTGTGGGGATTTCTGATTGAAGGTCCCTTAAAGGGCATAGAAATAGGTATCCCGACGGGAATCTACCAGTTTTGGGCAGTGTTAGCTGATATTTAATATATCCACAAATACTGGGGGTAAATAGTGCTCAGGATAGGGCTATTGGATAATATTATGAACCTACCTTAATCTTCGTAGTTGGAGGTTACCCCGAGGCGATTGAAGACGTAATTTGCCTGCGCGAGCCACGCTCTGGATGGACGGGGAATATACCAGTCGGTTACAACTGCGCGGTGAATTTGTACGTGCGCAATATTGAGGAATGGACACTCCCGATGCCGACATTAGCACAGCGTGTGCCTGGTAGAAGGAGGACACACCGAGTCCAGCGGTCCTCCATAACCACTCGTTCTGTATTCCCTGACCACGCCAAATCGTAGAAAACATTGTCCGGGATGCCCGCGATCACCGTCGAATGCTCAATTCGAGTTCCCGTTGCACATGAAATAATCAGCCCTAGTTGTACTGATGCATTCGGCGAAATCTGGAGCCCGAGACAGTGCCCTAGATAACTGGAGCAACTTTCATGATAAACTTCTAACTGCATTGAGTCTATGATCTTCGAGTCTTCGGGCGGTTTTGACCTCGACGGGGCGGGCGAGGATGGGAAGCGGGAAATCATGCCGTAAACGACGAAAGGATAGAATCCAGGAGACGTTAAGCCGATGCAGAGATGCCCGGTGGAGCAGCGTATCCACATCATGCAGTCCCAAGCGGCCTTGGAATAGTAAGAAGCTACATAGAGGTCGGTGAGGTATGTCACTCACCAGCCGTGTTCCAAAGACAGAGCCTACATATCGCTGGAGATCCTACGAACGAGTTGGCGTGCTTGGTTGGGTCTGATTCGACGAAGGTTCTTACCCTGAATTTAGCGTCCTGTGGGCGTTCGACAATGTAAACGGGCGGGAGCTAGCACGGGTCGACGTATAAAATAGTTCCATACATATACCGTCGAGAAATGTGAATCACGGTATTTTCCTAGGATTTGTGTTGGCCGCATGCACCCGAAAATGCACAAGGTCATCGTCACCACCCCACGACATATAAGCGACGACGCCGCCGGCAACGGTACAGTCGTCCGAGCGGCACCGCACGCCGCACGCCGTGCACTCCACATCGACGCTGCGCACTTCACACAAAGCGCCCACGGCGCGGACAGGACGCATCAATAGCGCCCGCAAGATAGTGTTGCAGGCACAAGGTCTAAATTGTCTTGAAGATAACTCCGCTTGACAAATGGGGGTTGGCAGTCATCTTTGACTTGGAGCCGTGAATACGCGCAGAGTATATCCGTCTCACAGAGTGTCCTCCGTTCCGACGCACTACCACAGCTCCGTGTATTTCATTTCGCAGGTCCAGCCTTATCTGTGATCCTGTGATCCGAGACCGAGGTCTAGGTCCTTCCCTTTTCCGGCGCCTCAGAAAGCGCTAATGTTTTTCTCGATCGTACGGCAAGTCCCGAGACCGCTCTGGCGCCTCACAAATAATCTTATGTTCAATCGTGGTAGTTCGGGATTGGGCCCAACAATCCCAAAATTCGATTCAACAACACTGATCTATGTAATCTGTCACCTTTGGGAGCGCGCGTTCCCATAGATAATGATTCCGTGTGTTTTTCGTGCTCTACATTGAATAATGCCATTCCAGATATAAAATGCAGGCTCACAGTCATAATGTAAAGGGTATGCAGCTCTCTAAGAGGTACCAGGGGTGCTCGGAGGGCCTTATGAATACAACTAATTTTGATGAAATTCCCAAGGTCCGACGTTTGATCTGCGTGAAACTCGGAGAGGTTGTATAAGATGCGACACCACTACACATCGTAAAGTACGACACACCTAGTTCAAGTGCGACACATCCAGTTGAAGTGCGACACGCGATATCAAGTGCGACACACACATCAATGTGTCGCACATTGCTATCGCCTCTGTGTTTCAGGCATGTGCGACACATCAGATTTCCCGAGGGCAGGCCAAACAAATATCAATTCCCTCTCTTTCTTACCACCACCACCCGCCCTGCCGCCGCCCGCTAAAACGCGTCGAACAAACGTCGCGATGTGCTCCGCGGCCGACAACGCGCTGATTGACGGGCTGCCAACACGCGTCGTGAAGAACACGTACAGAGTTCCGAAACGCGACGCTGTACGTATTCTCTCACACCAGTGACATACTTCTTGATGCGCGCCCACAGATCTACCGATCGGAATACGTCGCGTCCAATGCCAGCATGTTCCTCGACAACGACTGGATTAATATGGATCAGCTCAAGCACTTTCTCGCGCGGCCCGACACCGATTCCCACCCCTCCGACGCGCTTCAGACACGCGTCAAACTCGAATCTGACGCGTCCACGCGTCTCTTCGCTGCGGAACGCCAAGCGCCGTCCTCCGTTAACGCCAAAATCAAAACTCGCACTCTGAAGGAGGGGAACAAGGAGGTGTTGGAGATTCTTCCTGACTCGGACTCAGAAGTCGAGGATTGTCGGGGCGAGGGTCAGTTAACCAGTGAGTGCTTTTTGTCTCTTTGTGTTCTTCTAATCAATGATTTACGTTTAGATTCCGACGATTTTCTGCCTCGATCTGATGCCGGAAGCGAGGCAATCTACGTCGGGATCGGTAAGTTTTTTGGCGCCTCGTACTGAACACAATCTGACGACAGGTAGATTTGGACAACAACGAGCTCTCTGCTGACGAATCTGAGTCCGAGGGCGGTCTACAAGATTCAGATACGCTGTGGCTGAATGACAGCCTATCATCTCGGGTACGCGTCGGCGAGATGCGCGTTACCAGTAATGTGACTGTCCAGCGGGTCGAATACGCTCCCGGGCTTCCATCTGCCTTCCCCATCCCCGAAATTACAACCGCATTTGTAGTTGACCTTCATGATGCCCAGTACAATCTGACGGATAAGCACGGCAAGTTGTACACTGTTGATGCTTTGATAAAAAACAAGGTACGTCGCAAATTTTTTGAAGTTCAAGCGTAGCTGATACCTTAGCCTTAGGATAACGACTCGTTTGAGGGCCCGACCGGGACAGGCGACTCAAAAGTACTTGTTACATTTGAGCCTGGTCAGCCGCCGATCCTCTGCCGCCGTTCTCGCCTCGGCTGTAAAGGTATGTCAGAATGACAGAATCCATGATGTAATCAGTTGATACTGACCCACCTTGCAGGCAGCTATGCCTGTGAGCACACCGATACAGCGCTCCTTGACGTTGTTCGCCGCGATTTACATCCGGCCACTCGTGACGCGGTCTTTGCTGCACAACGGGAGACACGCCGACAGGAGGGAAGAACTCCCGAACAACGGGTCACGGAGTACGTGCAAAATTAAGTCATGGCCGTTTTCTGAGACGCTTTCAAGATTCCTGTAACTTGTTCGCAATCGCGCCTGCACCGGGCACGCGGCCGACGGTGGGAAATGCAAGGTATGTCAATTGTTCGCGTTTACTGCAGTACTCACCCATCTCCGCTACGCAGAAATCTCGGGGCCATTCCTCCTGGCTCGGATGCAGCGGCTGGACTTCGGACAACACGAAGCATACCGGCATCTCAATCCCTGACGACGTTGACCCAGACCTGTTTTCAGCGGGTTTCAACGGACAGCCGCTCGCCGCAGACACCTCCAAAGACACTCCTCTCTGCAGCGCTATCGTGCATCCCACCACCGGCCTGAAGTCCAAAAAATGCGGTGTGTTCTCTCGTTTTTTATGTGCCAGATTTAATTTAGATTCCCTGTACCAGCGTTTACACACATAGTCAATGGCGAGCCTCACATGAAGAGCGCAATCATGAAGCGTCCGTGTCCGGTCCAGAGACAGATCTATATTCCCATGGATCCCAGCATTCGTAAGGCGCTCATCGTTCACCCGGGCAATATCGCCCACAACCACCCGATACCTGCCTTCAAAAAGGTGTCGCACGAACAAAAGGCCGTCTACAAGAAGTGTATTCAGGTTGCGGGCTGTGTCGGTGCAACGGTAGCAAAGGTGGATAACGGTACGCGATCAACTGAAATTTTGACACCAATTCTAAGCACGCTCCAGCTCCTTCAACAAAGCTGCTTCTCGGGGGCAAGAAGCCGGGCGAATTCGCTGCGACGCTACAGTCCAGTATGGTGAAGCAAAAGCTGATTCACGAGACGAAATTGGAGGCCTATCCTGAGGGTCTCGGCGTCAAGGGTACGCATTTTTCACCTTCACCAGAAAATGAGGCAGATGTTTGTGTACTGACGCTGCATCTCTCCAGGCGCGTTTCAGCTATTTTTCGAGGATATGAAGAAGGGTGTCGACGAACGCTACATCCAGCGTATTGCTTTCGAAAAAGACGGTGGAGTAATTATCCTCACGTGCCTCGCATCGCTCATGAGGCTCTTGGACGACGCCGGCGTAACAAGCTTCGAAAATGACACAAAATTCAAGCGTATCGCTGGGGAATTCAACGAATGGGAGGTAGTTATTTCCCTCAAGGCTTTGCAGCGCGGTGAGTTTTTTCTTGCATCGTTTCCGTAGACTAATTTCAGTGTTCTTCAGCCGTTACCATCGCTCGAGCCTATATCAATGGGGCCAGCGCCGATTTTTACGAGAGCCTGTACGACAAGTTTCAAGAGGTAAAACTCGAGCTGACTGGGAAGCCGGTCGGATTCAAACGCTTCATTGAAGGAGGTAACATTCTGACGATGAATTCTGACATGGAGGCCGCACAAGTCCTCGGCGCGGCGCGCTCGCTTTCAAAATTGAACAAGGACGAGGCGTACAGCAACCTCGCCTTCGATACTCCTCCCGAGCAGGTCGCACCCGAGATCATCAAGCTGTGGACAACCCATGCAAAACGGTGAGTGCATCGTCGATCTTTTAGGCATTCTGGGCCACTTACCGCTCGGTTGTTCCAGCGAGGTTCTCGACTTCGAGACGCTTGTATCCGCGGACGATTACAAGCGTCTGATGGACTTTGTCTACATCGACTCGGAAGAGGGGATAGACGAATTTTCCGAGTTCGTGCAGGGTCTTGGTATAAAGAAGATTCAAGGTGTGTTTCCAGTGCTACCTGTGTACCGTTATTCATGTTTATAACAGACTGGTGGGATCACAAGGCAATGAGCGCCTGGATCCTGCCGTGCCTGGTCAAGTCCCAGTCTTCGATGAGTGCTGCCGACTGGGACAATACTCCCGCGACCACAAATACCGGTGAGGCACAGCATGCCTGCACGAACTCGAGGACCGGTACGAAGCGATGGAAAGGTACGCACGCATTCATTCGTCTTTCAATAATCAAGTTAATTCATGTCGTTAAAATATTTAGTGGCAGGGAGCTCGACAACGAGGTCGCCCGAGAGATTGAGATCTCCATCAAATCGGGGGTACTGCTCAATTCGCGCAACGAGTCTTCCCATCGCCGGGCCCGTAACTCGACACGCAATTCTACGCGGATGCGCAAGAGCCACGAGGCCAGCGAGCAGTCTGAAGAACTGGACCGCATTGCGCTCAAAAAGGCGTCGCTTCAAGAGCAGAAGAAGCAGGTTGGTGCAGAGTTGAAAGACCTGCAAGTACTCGAAAAGACTGTGCGGCAAGGTGTGAAGGCTTCGCAGCCGAGCTCTCATCCGCGCTGTGTCGTCGCCTCTTCGAGTTCTAGTGGTCGTGTGAAGACCAGACCTCTTGGTGCCGTCCTACATCTAATATTTGAGCGAGGTTTTCTGACATTTGTTTACCTTCCACTCCGGCGTTTCTGCGTGCGATCGAATCCCCCGTTCAGCCCGTCGCGTCAACCTCGACTGCTACGACGTTTACCGCTCCGTATGACACCCTTCCGCCTGCGACTGTTCAGAACGTCGTGTACGGCAGCCCAGATGCGTTCTTTACACCGAACCCGTACGGTTTCGCTGATTCCCCTGTCCTGAAACCCCCCGAACTTCAACACACTACAAACTTTCGACTTCAGCTTTCTTCAGGATTTCGGTACACTCATGTTGAACGGCGCTGTAGCGGCGCCCGACTTCCAACAGTCCACCGCAACGTCGAATGAATTCACGGCAGATGACTACAATTTTCTATTTGCGCCCATTCCCGAGGATCCCGTTACACCCTCACTCCTTTTGAACCACAGCCGCCGTGGTCCCCGTCCACTGAATGGCCCCGACTTCCTCCTGTACCGCTCTCGTCGCCTCCTCACCCGGAACCCGCCCCAGTCGCCCCGCAGCTCGAACTTCCGCCGCCGAATGCATCCAAGAACGTAAGGCTCGAGCCGAGGTTGACCAGGCAAATGCCATTTATACCAAGCGGCCTCGCAAAACCCCAAGGCGACGTGAAGAATAGGTAAGTCTACGATTCAAATACTACATTTTCGATTCTCATCGGAGTTTCTCAGAATTTTGAACCTGCTTGCAACCACGCTCTGGGATGGATTCGTTCTTCACTACAGAATATTTTTGTTGCATATATAGTTTGCTTGTAATTAATGCCTCGACTCGCGAGCTGCACGGAACAACGATCATCACGTGGAGGTTGAACATTGTGTCGAACATCCCGTAGAAGTGTCGACCACCCCATAGATGTGTTGCACTCGGTGTGTCGCACTTCTATTGTGATGTGTCGCAGATCCTCACCGAGTGTCGCACTTAAGCAGGTTGTGTCGCACTCCCCATGTGGTTCGTGTGTCACATCTGATGTATCCCGAAACTCGGACCAGTTTGAACGAATCCGGGGGAATTAGTTGGTAACCTGCTCTATCAGACAACGTGCTGATCGAGGCCATCACCATTGTGTATCAACATAAACAGGTTCACGCTGATGAGCCTCGCTCCTCGCTGATCTGCGTCTGCCGCTTCGACGCGCGTTGCCCGTGCCACCTCATATCAACTGCGGCCGCGACACATCTCCGCGGATCTTCTTGACATCTCTGACATTCTCGTGCGCCGGAGCCAGCTCCTTCGTATTATCACAATGCATTGGTTCATCTGTCACTAATCTACCACGGAACATCTTCCGTCGTTATATCCCAAAGCATGCCTCCATTAGAGGCTTTATAATTCCAGAACCGGCCCCCACTCTTCTCCCGCGTCGCGCCGTCAATCCGCGACATAATCCCCACGACGGAGTCCTCGACGCTCACCGGCGCCTGTGGCATCCCATTCGCATTCGCACCTGCATTTCCCATATCCGTCGCCACCCACCCGGGATGGATTGCGAGCGCGATGAGCGACGGGTACTCCGCGTCCATTCCCTTGACGAGGAAGTTCGCGGCAGCCTTGGAGGAGCCGTACGCTGTGACCTGGAGGGGGGCGTAGCGCCCCATGGAGGCACCGGCAGTCGATATGAGGGCGAAGATGGGGGCTTCGGTGGGTGAGGCGAGAAGGAGGGTGTGCGCGGCCTGGAAGAGAACTACGGTGCCTAGCGTGTTTACCTCCCAATGTTCTTTGAATTCGGAGATGGGTGTCGTCGCGAGGGGGCCGTGGTGTTTGGCAATGCCTGGGAATGCGCATAAGTACATGATTTAACGCTGAAGAGAAGACTGGCTCACCGGCGTTGGCGATGATAACGTCCAGCTGACCGGCGATCTTCTGAATCTCCGCGATGGCTGCCTCGTTGTCCGCCTGGTCAGCGGACGTGAGTTTCACCGGGTGGACGTTTGGGTGTTTCGCCGCGAGGTCTTTCAGCGAATGTGCAGCGGGGTCACGGGCACCCGCGAAGACAACAGTGTCAGGGCGCGCAGCGAGGGTGGCGGCTAGAGCGTATCCAATGCCACGGTTCGCTCCGGAAACTGGGAGATTTATAAGTAAATTGGCTTCGACAATCTCAAAGACTGACTGAGGTAGACGGTCTTGTTAGACATGATTCTAGGTGTTGTGTGGGATACTTCCACCACCTTTATATCTTCCGTGTTTCCGTGTATCGAAGCGCCGATCCGCGTTTCCGATTGATATGTAAGCCGCGCTCGAAGATCGTTTGTAATCGCAATATTTATAATCTGGGTAGCCCGCTGTGCGGCAGGGCCCGCTATGTGCATTCCGCCTTCGCATAACGTCGCAGATTCACACGGTGCCCTGTTGGTTGCTCATCCGGGTGGGCCGATACTTCGCAAACATAATCAACGGTTTGGATTCAAACTATACAACAATGATACAATTGCAAACGAGTTTCATGAGACATGTACGCGACAATATACTCAAAGGACGCAATAGGGAGGCAGCCCCCGAGGTCGCCGGACATAGATAAGTGGAATTGAAAGGGAGAGGAGTTACGGGGAGGCAGCCCCCGCGGTCGTAATAAACAGTATTCGGAGCTTCGTGGTCCGAAGAGGAGCCCAAATGTGAGAGGGTTATGAAATCGTTTCTCTATCTGCATGTGAGCAAGAAAAACCGAACTTGAAGGACGAGACACACTCATATATCAGGCGGTAGATCTCCAAAATCAGATCGAGGATGAGGATGGTTTATTGTTAGAATTTGGCAGGGCGGTTCGCGTGGATAGCGGAGGCAAAGGATGATGGATACGCCGTCGGGAAGTTTCCCAAACCCTAGAAAAGTGGTCGGTAAGTAAGAACTGGGGAGCCACGACACCGACGGGGTGACAGAGATATCCACATGCGACGCGATTGCCACGGGGATAGTGCAGGCCCCGGGAAGTTCCACCAAAGGGTTGTCCGGAAAAGTGGCTTTTTGAGGCCGAAAATTTGTGATTTCCTTGTCCGAAAGGTGGCTTTTTGAGGGCAAAATTTCGGGAGCCCTGTCCACAAAGTGGATTTTTGAGCTGAGATTTGGAAAAATTATCTCAGACCGGAGATTCGGTACGTCGGCCGCATTGTTACTGCCTTTGGATTTTGCTAACTAGCGCTTGAAGCTATCTCGATAGAACTAGCTCCACCGACAATATAGCGTTATTCACTGGGCGAAAAATACGATTTTCGCTTGAATTAGGCGAGAAGTTCAGAGGCTCAGACCCTTGTCCGATGGTGGCTTTTTGAGGCCTCGACTAGTGCCAAAAAGTGGCTTTTTGAGGTCGAATTCGAGGAAGATAGTGCTCGGTTGGATCGTAACGAATTGTAGTACGTAGGCGGCAAACGAGCGAGGTGTCAGGCCTGCGAGATGATCCGCCGGGAAGCACGACAACGCAAAATGTGCGTGGGGGTGGGCCATGTCTGTGACGAAGAGACTGAGGTCGTAGGGAGTGGAAGAACTATAATCGTCGGCCCTAACTGAGTCCTAACTACGCGGGAGTGAAATTGATGGGATGCAATGATCGGCGGCCGAAGTAAACGGTGTTGCGCAGTAGAGGAATGAAGCTATAGGTGAAGAAGGCTTCTAGAGATGCAGCTTGAAGGAGCCTAGGTTCGCCGTCTCTTCGGCTCCTTCAGAGGAGATGATGCGTCGTCGAGCTTCCGCTTGGGTTTGCGTGGGGATGGGCGTGGGGTAGAGGCGATGCGTGATCCGCCTCCAACGGTGTGTATGGTGGGTCCACCGCTACCGACCGTCCCCGCGGAAGGAGAACGAGAGGCAGCGGCTATACCCGACCGTCGACGTGGTCACGGAGAGCTCGGATCTTCGGCGCGGTCAGCACAGCATTAGATCGCTGCAGCTGATCGACCGTCTTCGCAGCGTCCACGCCCTCTGTGGACATGGGGGGGGGGGCTCGCATGCCTGATCCCCGGCGCCGTACGACTTCAGGATTACTTCCGCCGTTATACGGGCCTCGTCTACCGTCCCACACCTTTCGATGGTTCTCTACATATTCCAAACGGTGAAACTCGACGTGCACATCCTCCGAGCGGCGGCAACCGATCTTGTCTTTGGAAAACGGGGTAAGAATGGCCAGACTAATCAGGGACTTTACGCGCGACAACATGACATATGGTGATTCTATCCCATGGCATCCGGTCAAATTAACCACACAATTCGGAATGGTCTTGCCTTGAGCTTTATGCGCAGTCATTGCGAACCCCGGCAGCACGGGTAATTGGGTGCGTTTGACTGTCATCGTTTTCCCCAAGAGGTGAGCGATCTCTGGATCTTCCAATACGGTTAGGTAGGCTGATCATCACTCGGCTTTCGCCGAGCACTCATTCAACACCTCTAAATTCAGTGTTCATGGTGAAAGACTTGATAACTGTGAAGTAGAGTAGCTGTAGATACATAGTGTGTACAAAAAACTGAGAGTCTGAGCCTTCGCTGTGTGGAAACATTCGAGACTTGAAAATGATGGATTGATGAAATTTCCTTTTCCAGGGGGTGGGGTGGGTCCTGGGAAGTATTGGCTGATCCAGAGATCGCTCACTTCTTGGTTTTCCCTGAATGCGGATGTTTGAACGACATGGTGTTGAGGTCGAAGCCGTCGGCGCGTCGTGGTGGTATGAAACAAGCAGAAGAACTCCTGTATAAGGCAACAAACAAATGCCTAAATACCCGGAATGACGGCCCGTGATCACCTCCTCAACACATGGACACAGTATCAGCGAGCGCCACCACATGATGTGCAGGGAGGTCAGGCATGACTCCGAGTGTTGTATTTGGTGGGTCGAGGACACATGAAAGGGCATATCGCCGACCGTCTGGGCCTGTTTTATACCCAACGCTCACCAATGTCCCAGTGCACCCGTTCGCCACGCCGCCTTGCACATCGAAGTTCTGCGTAATCATGACCGGCATGCCGATGATTAAAGGAATACGCCCGAGACGGAAGGAGGTCTTCCCTGAATCCAACTCAGCCATTTTTGCCACAAGAGCGGGATCTGATACGGCCTTATTACGACCAATTCGATCTTTGCAATAGTACCAATGAAGTGGTGCACCCGTCTCAATCGCAAAATCGCGCGCCATTCTCATGTTCATCGTGTCCTTCATATCATTCTCTGCCACGATCATTGGTGCACGCTTCCACGTCTCTGAGGTCCAGTCTATGTCTAATTCACTTGCCAGCCGGCTGTTCAGCAGTGAATAATCTGCATCCGTGCAACGACCACCTTTTAGACGACCTAGCAAAGCCACAAATGGTTCGTTTTCTGGGCCGGTTTTGTCGCATGAGTTTAGTCAATATAACAACTGTCTGAACTGACAACCATAGTAACTTTCCGAATACAACCTTTGCCCAGACGTCGTTGCTGCTTTGGCGATGGCTTTCTTGTCCAGATAACTGTACAGCCGAATCTGTCCAACTGGAGGAAGTTGCGTGAAGTCGCCGGCAAATACAACACTTATTCCCCAAAAGCTGAATCATTTTCTTTCGCGAGACTGAGAGCGTGACTGATATCATGAAGTAAGGCACACCCAACCTAGTGTTGCCGCGACTTGGACTTGGCTGTCCTTAAGTTGACTTAGCTGACGCGACTTGAGTCAAGTTAAGTCGAGTCGGAACTGAGACTTGACTTGACTTGCAAGTCAGTGCAAGTCGACTCGGAGTCACTTGAGTAAACTTAAGTCGGGTCTCAGAACTAAGAATCTCCTAGAACCTCGTACTAGCTCTGCAGTCAATCTACAGCAGCAGAATGTGCCACATTTGCAACACATGATTCCCAAATGCGCTCAAACATGGTGAGAAGTGCTGCTTGTACGGATTTTATGACACTGAAACAGGCGGATGTGGGCATTTCGGTAGGTATAGGAGGTGGATAACGTGCCTAGGTACTGAAAAGTATCAAGTTTTGTCGGGACAGTGGTTGGTCGATGCATAGGGAGGGAATTCACAAGAAGCCCAAATGCATGCAAACACGGTGCAAAGCCCCGCTCGTACAGATTTTAAGACACTCGAAGAGGCAGATTTGGGCATTTAGATAGGCATAGGAGGTAGATAGCATGCCTAGGTACTCAAAAGTATTCACTCCTGATGGGACAGTGGTTGGTTGGTGCGTGGGGAGGGAATTCACAAGATGCCGAAATGCACGCAAACACAGTGCAAAGCCCCGCTCGTACAGATTTTAGGACACTCAAAGAGGCAGATTTGCGCATATAGATAGCCATATGAGGTAGATAGCATGCCTAGGTACTCAAAACTATTCACTCCTGATGGGACAGTGGTTGGTTGGTGCATGGGGAGGGAATTCACAAAATGCCGAATGCACGCAAACACGGTGCAAAGCCCCGCCCGTACGGATTTTAGGACACTCAAAGAGGCAGATGTGGGCATTTAGATAGGCATAGGAGGTAGCTAGCATGCCTAGGTACTCAAAATTACTCACTCCTAATGTGAAAGTGGTTGGTTGGTGCATGGTGAGGGGGTTCACATGATGTCCAAATCTGCACAAACACGGTGCAAAGCCCTGCTCGTACAGATTTTAGGACACTGAAAGAGGTCGATATGGGCATGTAGGTAGGTTTAGGAGGTAGATAACATGCCTAGGTACTCAGAAGTATCCACTTTTGATGGGACAGTGGTAGGTTGGTGCTTGGGAAGGGAATTCACATAATGTCCAAATCTGCACAAACATGCCCACTCATGCGGATTTTAGTACAAAAATGTGGGGCTGGGAATGGATACAGGGTATAGCTACCATGTAGGTAGTCAAAGGTGTGCTCCCTTGATGGGCAAGGTATCAGTTCAAGTTCCAGCACGTTTGAAACTGCCCAAGGCTAGACTCGGAGTGGCACAACCTCGACCATCCTGAGTTTTGATCGTAGTTCGCACACATGCACAACAGTCCAATTTTCTCTCATTATTGCAGGTCTCACATGAAGGTTGATATTTTCTCTGATTTTTAGAAGGTATCAGTTCAAGTTCCAGCAGGTTTGAAACTGCCCAAGGCTAGACTCAGAGTGGCACAACCCCGACCATCTTGAGTTTTGATCGCAGTTCGCACACATGCACAACAGTCCAATTTTGTCTCATTATTTCAGGTCTTACTTGAAGGTTAATATTTTCTCTGATCTGTAGAAGGTATCAGTTCAAGTTCCAGCAGGTTTGAAACTGCCCAAGGCTCAACTCAGAGTGACACAATCCTAACAATCCTGGCATGTTTCCAGAAGATGTCAATGCTGGGAATCTGATTTGACATTGTCTAAACCCAGTAGAAAA